>CM076583.1:1293921599-1293937641 GCA_034641835.2 Pinus albicaulis | reverse complement strand
TTCTATATACATTGGGGATTCGCCCATTTATTATACATATAAATTTGGGGGGTTTCTTAAAATTTTACTTGGATTTAATTTGAAAATTGATATGATGAGGGAGTCTTAGTTTGACACTTGAAGTATTAAACGTAATCAGTAGAGAATTATTTGTGTCAAATACTTTGATTGTAGTGAGTAATGCACTCCTTTTTTTTGGGAACGACTGGAGTACCTCTAACACTAACATAGCACATGGACTCTAACTTAAATATTTTACAATAGAATAGTTCTTAGCAACCCTAACATTTGGATTAAAAGTTGAGTGTTTTGAGGAGCCTTTCGGCATTCGAGTTAGAGAGCCAATGACAGGCCTCTCTATATGAATAGGTTCTTGAGTATCAGAAGAAGTTTTAGCCTTAGATGATTCTAGTTTTCCATAATCATGAGCTGTAATTGATATATCAATATTATTCTTAAGCATATATACATTTGATGGAGATTCCCCTTCTAACTGTGTGCCCCCTGAAGGGGTTATAATATTAGAATTCACTCTAGTAAGTAATTGATGCCCTTGGGGAAAAGGGTTGCTAAGCATAGACTAGGAACTAGAAGGACCTTGCTGAGCATCTTGAATATTGGGAAAAATATGTGTAAGAAGATCCCCATTACATAATTTGGAAGGGAATTTTATTTTATTTTTAGACTCTTTCTTTCTCTCACCAGTGTTAGCATATGATTTATTGGTATTCCCCTTCTCTTCCTTTCCCTTATTCTTACCTTTTCGTTTCTTCTTCCCATCAGATTATTGGTTTCCTTTAGGATTAGAGGACTGAACTCAATTAACCACAGAGAGTTGCAAAGGGGGAGACACATATGGCATAGCTTGTGTCGTCGAAGTATATTGTAATGAAAATTGTTGTAATTAATTAACCAAAAAACTAGCCATATTAGAATCAAGTGATCCTACAACCCCATCAACATGAGGACCCAATTTAAGCTTGGATGGATCTATGTTAGATCTTGGTGCATCCGAAAAAATATTATAAAGAACTCCAGACTAGGAATAAATAAATTCTAATTTTTGGGCTCTAAAGATAGCCTGCTCCGTTGTGAACACTCATGAAAGTGACACATACTTAGAGATTTATGGTTGTAGAAGCTTCAAAAACCACTCAAGTAAAAATTCATTAGGGATATATGCCTTGACCATTCTCTTTCTTGTCCACCACTCTTGAATGTGGTCAGAGATTTGAGTAGCCTTATATTGTTCAAAATTATCCATAAGCTCAATCTCAACGTCATAATGGACATGCAACTGAAAGTGGTTAAGAAACATTATAGCCAACTCACCAAACGTAAAAATTGATCCCCCTCTCAACTCGATATACTATTTTTCTGCATTCCTAGTTAGGGTGCATTGGAAAAGTCTCAATCTAATCAAATTATCAATCAAAAATTTTGATGAGCACCACAAATGGAAAGTGGTTAGATGGTTAGTTGGGTCCTCTCTAGAATTCCCTTGAAACTTGGGTATGTCTAATGGAATTTTGTAGGGATCGGGGGCCAAGCCGGATTGTATTGAATTAGATCATTAGTTAATTTTAAAATATTAGGAAAATTAAGTATTTCTAGCAATGGTAAGCGCGGTGAAGCTTTGGGATTAAGGTTCCCAAAATTTGGAAAGGTATATCCTAGATTTTGAGTGGCACCAGGTTGCCAAGGATTTCTCATAGAGAATATTGGATTATAAGGTAGGAATTGTTGTCCAGGATTATATGGAGGGTATCCTCTACTTAACGTAGAACTTTGAGCAACAAGAAAATTACCTTCTGACGGAATGTTATAAGAAGGAGAAACCCCTTGGTAAGGGTTCCATGTGCTTTGTAAAGGAGGAAAATTTGTTGATGTACTGCTAGTAGAGAATGGTATACTCCCCTAGTGACAAAATAATTGAGAAAGGATACCCGACCCCAAACCACTCACCAGAGGATATGTCATACCTTGCCCTCCTTAAACTTGAAAGGGATTAAAATTTTGGGAGAAACCAAGGAATGACATAGATCTAGTACCTAAAGAAGGATTGGAAGGAGGGACATTTACACTTCTAAAAGAAAATCCTTGTAACAATGTAGAACCCTTAACCAAATAAGGAAAATGTCGAAGTGGTAGAATCTAATGATGAACGAATTGAAGGAATCCCAACATATGGCATCCCATATGAAAAAGCAACAATGAAAGGAGAAAAAGGATATATGCCCCAACTTGTACCAGGAGCAGAGGTAGAGCCAACATCTATTGTGTTGGGTGCAGTAATAGGATTGGAATAAGTACCTCCTCCTATTGCTGAAAAATTAGTATGCACACTGGTTGAATCAAAAGTCACACTAGTGCTACTAGCATTGGCCATAATGAAAGACGGAATGTGAAGGGGGATATCTGTTCTTGAAAAGAGGGGGTACCCACATATGATATAACTTAAGGAAGGTTTGAAGGAAGAGGATCTGAAGGAATCCCAAAAGAATATGGAACTTCCTAAACTTCTACCTGGTCTTCTGATTGAAAAAGTACCCTAGCAAGAAAAATGACGTTATTGTATCAACTATGAGCAAGAATAGACTACGCCCATGAAATTGAAACCCTTGGTGAAGGAATTGTATCCATTTCATTATCTTGGAGTGGCTCAAAATAACCAACAAGATTTTTCCTATGCCTTCTAGGTGAAGGCTCAACACTCGCAGGTGGAAGCCATGAAGCCTCCTAGATCGAAGGACTGGTCGATGCCACCTTTTATAAATAAAATAAAATAAAAAGACTCTAATCAACTAAGGAATTTTAGGAGCACATAACACTCATTGAAAATTTCCAAAGATATAAACAAGCAAACAACCTTAAATTATTTCCACTCTAGTGGATTAGGACCAGATACCAAAATATGAGAAAGCAAATAAAGGTTCCTTTTGAAGGTAAGTTGGGATGATGAGGGCCCAAGTCCTACTAGTGAAGGTACGAGAAACAGTTACACTAACCTCCAGACAATAGCCTTTGTCGGTGCAAGTACCCTTGCTTCGATAACACCCTAAATAAGTGCTATGAAAGTGATACAATGTTTTTATTAGGTACCATAGGAATTCCTCCCCATAGTCACCTATGTGGTCCCCAGTAAAGTCAACTATGGTTACCAACTCGTAATCAAAAGTCAAAGGGGAAGAGTCGTGGGTGCGTGGTAAAATAAGTAGGAGAAGGGGTATCTCTCTTTCCTTATCATTGCATTTCGTAGTGCTTGACTCTTGTGTGAGAGGAGCTTTCCCCAACAACCTATACGATAATGCAATTCCACTCTTTAATCAGCTTCTATACTTTAGTTTGAGTGGCCTTGAAGATTTTACTCTCCACACAAATATTCCAAGGGCCTAAATATGCCTTAGACCAGTTGGTGTTTCTATGAAAAAGGAAAAAAATATAGTTCATTTTTATTAAGTGTTCCTTTTAATGTCTATTATTTAGGTCAAAGGATATGGAAGTGAAACTTGTGATGTTTTGATGCAAAAGAAACAAATGATAAAACCTAGGCTACATGTAAATGCAACTCTCTTTTCTTTGATGAAAGCGATTTCTACAAGGTTTTACGAGAAACTACTTTAAGAAAAAAAATTTCCTTTTTCTTTTAATAGGCACTCACACATTCAAAAGAAATTAAATATAACTAAATACTTGTTTTAATTCACTAAACCCTAATTCACACTAGCTTGCAATTCAAGATTCAACTGCAAATCTTAAGGCAAGAAACCGCGATAAGTAAAAAAATGGTGAACCAAAAAAATAAGAAAAGGACTTCTAAAACAAAAGGAATGTGTGAATTCACCACAAAGACTCCCACGATGGAAAAACCAAAATAATTCAAACTAATGAAAATAAAATAAAAATGAAACACAACAAAATTTTATTTTTCTTCATTGAATGAAACCTAAATGTTCAAGAAACAAAGCAAACAAAGGATCTCAAAACCAAATGAATGAAGAATACTCAAGTTTACCAAGTCTATAAATCAAAATAAAAGGATTTTAAGAGACAGAGCATAAAACACTCAAAAAATTGGCAAAGAAAGATGTAAGAGGTTCAAAATAAAAGAAGGCCGCAACTGAATGATATCACAAATCTTCAAAAAGAAACTCCAACCCTTTTAAGAACAAAAGGATAAAAATGAAAAAAGATCAACTTCTAGGTTATACAAAGAATAAAAAGAGAAATATGGGCTACAAAAAATCTTCAAATAGACATAAAATTGTTCCTGAGAATAGAAACAACCAGATACTTCAGAAATAATATCTAGAACCCAATTCCACACTTCACAGGCTCCACAAATTAAAAACCCTAGGATAATAGAAGTATTTTCTCACACAAATGAAATATATCAAGAAAAAACTATTGACACCAATATTCTCAATCCTAAAAAGGCATATAAGGCCAGAAACAAACACATTCAAGCTTTTATAAGACTCGGCCAAGTGAAATTTTCACATTTTCATAAACATACGCAACTGTCTAGAAGAAATTTTGTGTATGTACGCACTATTTACTCGGAAAATCTACGTATACAAGAGTGGTAAATACTACAATTGTGTATATATGCAATTTTTATGAATAAAAACTATGTATAAACAAAAATATTAGGAACAAATAAAAATCAAGCCCAGATCTAAGAGATTAGGTTGAAATATTTGGTCAACCAGGATACCAAAAGATTGAAAATGCAATAAAACAACAAACCAAACACCTAGATAAATCCAAACAACCCTTTAGGAAATACTGGGTTGGATCCCTAGTGGGGTCACCAATTCTGCTGAAGGGAAAAGTTCCCAACTGCTAGGGTTGAGAGCCCCAACAAACTGGAATAAAAATGTGACAAAGAAAACTCATGCAATCAGATTAAGCACTCTAGTTCAAAAAAGAAGGAATAAGAGGCGTACTCAGAGGTCCTATGTTTGAAGTAGACCTCGTAGGGTCCAAACCCTAAATCCCCTTCCAAGATGTGCAGACCTGCAAATATATCACAAAGACACAAGCATATCAGTGAATTCAAAGTAAAAGTACACACACACACACATGTGTGTGTGTGTGTGTGTGTGTGTGTTAGATCATCATAAACGTCACAAATTAACATTCATAGACTAGCAATTCAATTTGGAAACATGGCATGAGTCTCTTTATTAATTGAAAGCAGTAGGAATAGGTGAAGCTACAACCTCATCCTAACCAAATGTATTGATAAAACCTTCTTCCAGATGCATCTAGTCTGAACCATCAAATATTTCCTCTCTAATATGCAAGAAGATCCTATATAAGAAGGTTGAGCATCTCTACAAGGAAAAAAGGGTTTACTAGAGACTGGGAATGTAGGAGGCACGAGAAAAATGCAAACCTGATCTGGGGAAATTTGGGCATAATAAGGATACCACTCATCAGGAATGAATTAGGCCTCCCCAAGGGGTGTATATATACCACCTCAAACTAGTTAATTTTGTTAGGCCACGGGCTCGTGTAGGTGGGATTTCAGTAAAAATCACAAACCTCGCCAGGAAAATAATTTTTAAATAATTTTTACAATTTTAAAAATGTGTACACGGATATTGTTTATAGGAACCACACGCACATGATTTTATAGTGGGAATAGTCATGAATGGATTTTGAAAAACACTCTTTTGAAATAAGGACAGGTCTACATGGGGAAAGGGTATGCCTAGGACATATAAGAGCATATAGCCTACAAGAGTGATGAAAGATGTTATAAAAATAGAGAAAAAATATACAAGAATTCAAAATTAATGCTTCCTTTAAACTTTATCGATAGACAAATATTTACATGTTTTAATACAAAAAAGGGTAGGTTATCACTAAATCCTCCATTAGCTTGTCTAAAAATCAAAATTTAGGGTTGGTCAAATCCAAAACACCCCTTAGTATGAAGTCTCCAATAATACTAAAATAACAACAAAGAAATCATGATAACAAATTGTTAATGCCCCAAAAAAATGATAATAAACCATAGAAAGGGATTGGTTATGGTCGTTGGGGGTATTTCACGGATCAATCACAGATGGTTAGATGTCAATGGGCATCTAGTTCCACCCATTAGTAGGTGCTTATAAGGGATTGGGCCCCTCCATGATGGGAAGTGAAAGGGTGGGAAATATATTATCATCTTGTAGGGAATCAAAAAAATATTTTGCATGCACATTATGATCCCTCTCAAACTTGTCTATCGAACCTATGTTATGGTTGGTTTCTAGATAGTTGATTGAGGATGTTCTAGTTAAACTTGGCAGAGCTAGGTCAATATAGAAATATATGGAGTCTAAGAAGACCAAATGGGATTAAATGGTCATGAGGTGAAATATTCATCATACAAGGACCCCTATTATGGTGTTCAAGAAGATGTTATAGATGTTTCATCTCTAGTCGTACCTTGTGTATTTGAATATTAATTTGTAATAGTAAGTTGGTACAAATTAGAGTAGCATCAAATCAAGAGAAATGATGTGAAACATCATAATTAAACAAAATGACATGTCATTTTTTTTCGATTCTAGAAAATGGTTTCATTTATTAAAAACATCTAAGTAGCATCAAATTCAATGGCTCAAGGTAGATAGGTGTTGAGCAATATGGCCCATAATTTCAAAGAAACTAGTAAATACCGCTAGTGCACTACCTCCACCTAGGCCCAAACAAATTGATCTAGATGGTAGAAATGTAAGAGAATCTATCATCTTTGTGCATGATCACAATGAATGTGTCATAAAGTATGAACTTGTACAATGTGGGCATTATGGATTTTGTATTCCCAAATAATTAAATATTTTTTCCATAAGGATGATTCTCACCACAAGGTTCTAGAAAACAAATGTTTTATTTTTCTTAAGCAGATATTTCCAAATGTTATTTGGTAAAATTAACCATGTTTAACATTTTGATATCAACCTCCAAATCTATTTAGTCAGCCTTTGAGAATAGGGTTGGATAAATTAGTCCATGGTTAACTTAT
The DNA here is from genome assembly GCA_034641835.2 of Pinus albicaulis. NCBI lineage: Eukaryota > Viridiplantae > Streptophyta > Pinopsida > Pinales > Pinaceae > Pinus > Pinus albicaulis. Next base: position 1,293,930,617 of record CM076583.1, on the reverse strand, counting down.
GATTATGAAATTTAGTAGCCACACACAAGTTCTAGTCCCACCATGAAGCTTGCGAAGTTTTCAATCCTAGGTTTGAGATCAAGTCATCAACGAAAAGTCCCTAAATGTAGTCCACAACCATCTAATTAACTCTATTACCTAGACACAATTGACATTTGAGACCATTCCAAGGAACCCATATTCTACCCATGTCATCATATATTTCCTTCATCGAGTGGAAGCCTCATTTGAACAATCTTGAGGCTAAGAACTAGGAGTATTTGGTTATTGGTTTACATGTATAAAGGATCAATGGTGAATACCATAAGTAATGTTTTTTAAAAGAAATAAAATTTTATAGGAATTCCTCTTTTTATGCTAGGAAATTTTTGTCATTTCCCAAGCATTTGATATGCATTGAATAAAAAAAGTGCTTGAATCATTAGCCCTAAAGGGAGCGAGTAAGAGAGTTGGAGAAAAATATTTTGCAAATATTTTTACCTATTAGTATTCCTTGGCTCATGCAGTGTTGAAGAAGCATCTTCTAGGCTTCTCTACCTTCCATTACATGAATTACCCAAATAGCATAAAGAGAATGGGCTTAGAATCAAGTTATAATAATTCCCAAAGCACCAAATTTTCAGAATATAGAGTGATCCAAAATAGATCTGAAATAATACTGAAGTAGAATTGAATATTTTCCAACATTGAATTGATTGTTAACTCGATCGCTTAGTGTGGAATACTGAAGGAAAGAAAATGATTTTATGACTTAAACCAGAAATTTAATAAGCATATTAAACATTAATTTTCAGCAAAGAACAAAGATAGAAGACAACAAACATTGATTACGGAGTTCGTCCCTGGTGGACTACGTCTCCAGGCCCGCTTTCAAGATGGGTGTCTGTTTTTATTAAGGATTGATCCAAGGAAGGATTTACACAGAAATACACCAGAATGAACATGCTTGCAAGCACCTCTGGTCTCTGTTAATAGAAATATCTCTCTCCTAGCTTTCCAACGCCTTTCTTGGTTCCCAATTCCGCCTCCAGATGACCAAGATACACTGGAAAAAAAACTGCCTCTCTCCTCCAGAATCTGAATACAAGTCTTCAAAATCACCCTTTCCACTCATCATGAGCAATGGTGGTTTTATAGTGTGCAAGAAAGGTTCAAGTTGAACCTCTTGGGCCAAACATGGTAAGTGGTATTACAATTTAATGTGAAAGACCTCTCGGTGCAATAGTATTGAAGCACCTTAGGGATTAGGTTCATGGTGTTAAAAATAAACATAGCGCAGATAACAATTAAAACCCAAATTTAAACTTTGGTCTAAAAATAAGCCTTGACAGTCAGCAGAAGACATAGCGGTGAACAAATTTCCATGTGATTGGGCTACGGGCTAACCATTATTTTCCACCTAGCAGTCTAGCCCGACGGTTCCGGCACGCTGGCGGTCAACCTCCCGCATGTGACAACGCAAACCTCTGACGGTTGTGGTCAACTACAAAATGTGCCTTTATAACTGTTGCGGTCTCTCGTGGATTGTTCTGATCCGTTCAAATGTCAAACAACTATGGTTAAACTCCTTTGCACGGTCAAGCCTGTACTTTATACTGATATATGGTTTAGTTGCATAGTTTATAACATTTTTTCGAAAGAACCTTACATGGGTTTTAAACCTTTGATACAACATTTGCACTAGGTTTTATCATAGGTTTTAGAAAACTATTACATAGGTTTTACCATATGCACTAGGTTTAGGAGTAATACCACATAATGTTGTCACTTAGGTATTTCACCATAGGATTACCATTTAGGACTAATGACTTAGTTTTACCACTTTCACCTTAGCTTAGGATTGACACCATAGGTTTTCCAATCTAGTTATATATAATTTTCCACACCAAGACATTTAACCATGACTAAAGAAATTGGAGAATTCCTCTCTCTTCCGGAACACTAAAGAAATTGAAGAGTGAACTAGACTTAATTGTCGATTTGAACTGATGCAAGATCCTCCTGGATCAATCCTCTCCACTTGAAAGATTTTGGACCAACAAAAGTTTGATTTAAGCACATATCAGGTGAGGGTACAACTCCCTCACTTTTTCGATCTCCATCCACCTCGCCTTGCTTGGATTCATGCCCTTGACTCCCACTCGAATATATTCAACATCTACATGCCTTGAAGTGTGAACCTTCCTGTCCAAGATGGTATCGTCCTGCAACTCATTCATATACTCAGTGTTGGAAATATTTTCATTGATGGCAAAGGGGGCAACAGAGGCAGAGACAGACAAAGGAAAACAGTAGAGGGAAAGGGAAAGACAAAAAGTATTTACAGGGAGCATGAGAATAACAGAGGGAGAGTATATTTACAGAGATAGTGCAAAGGAGACAGCATAGATGGAAACTGTTGAAATAAAATGGTCAAGTAGCAGAGGTAGAACCAGAGGAGGCAGAACCTGTGTAGAGATCGTGAACGAAGATGAACCGGGGCGAATGACTATTATACAGTGAAGGGAAGCACAAAGGAATGAAGCTGTAAAACATAGTAGTTGGACCAGTAGGATCAACGAATGCCATTAAGATAGATAGACAGAGGAGTGGAGCGATTGCTTAGAAAGACTCTGTATTTTTTATTGAAACATATCACATGTATCATCCCTTGAACGACCCGTGGAGGCCTCAAATGATTTGTTTTTTTCTTGATTCCTTGACGATGACCTGCATATTTCATTTTGTTAAAGGAAATTTTTGTGTTAAAAGGAAAATTGGGGGCGTATTGTATCATTCTGGTTCTACAGGCAAATACTCCCAAATTATACTAAAAATCAGGTTGAAATCGTGTTTAAACAGAGATCCGGACTTCAGGAGGTTATAGGACGAAGTTATATTTCTATTGGGTTCGAAGAAACCAATAGCATTGGCCCTTTTGTATATTCCATATCACAGACTATAAATAGTTAATCGAGCGATTGAATCATAACCGACGGATCGTGATCAACGACAACCGTTAGATCGAGAGTTGAGTTGGAGAGGGGCCCGCAAGGAAGGCGGATTTCGAAAACTGGTAACTGGGGTGGTACCCCAGTCAAACACTGTTCACAATCCGGAGTGGGTTTGCGAAACCAGATCCACTCATATCACACCGCTTTTGCGCGAGAGCGAAACCACTCCAAACCAATGCGATCCAGTGGAAATTGGCCACGTCGACGGGGCAATACCGCCCTCATCGCATGCCTATCGCGTTAACTGTCGACAGTGAAATGAACACGATATAGCTGTGCGCTGTCTGATCTGGAGGCGGGTTCATTGAACGAAAATCACACTCAAAATAGCACGGAAGATAACTCAAGGTACGAGCGGTTACAATTAGTGAAATTTCGCTATTGTATGTGTGGGGCCGATACAAGGTATATCAACAGTGTTAATGTGTTGACTCTCATACTTTTATTTTCGAAGGTTAGTGCCTAGGCTCAGTCGTGGAGATATTGCGGAGTTATAAGGTTGTGGCATATATTGAAAATACGCTTGGCCTTAGGCCGAGAGCATAGTTGATTATGTTTATCATATTAAACTTTAGTGTGCGGGTTTTCAAGGTTGTGCTGTGGAATCCAAATCATTTCACACATATATAAAGAATAGGTTGGGTTAATAATAACAAGAGCATGTGTTGTGATTTAAACTATATCCATTCATATGATTTATGTGTGCAGGAATTAAGAACACAAATATACATGTACATGTCGGGTTATAATTGGAGTGGCACTAAAGCGTTTAATTGTCAATTTCTTTGAAATTGACAAGTAAATTTGAAATTAAATTGAGGAAAATTCCTTGCGTTGAACTCATTTGAATCAAGCTGGAAAAATGTGGATAGAGAGAATTGAGGCCAGTTCTCCTTGGGGCCGGACTATATCAATTCAAAGGCTTTGATATATGTTGTGGGCCAGACTTTTATGTGTAACGAGTTATATGGTTATCTGGGGATTAAAATAAATGTTTAAGATTTGGAAATATTATAGTTCACACATTATTTAATAGAGCAGGGATGTAGTAATAAGGCGCCAACCATATAACTTAAACATATGCACTGTATATGACTGTTGTGTGCGGGTTAAAGGAATAAAAAGGAGAGGTATACATATGCGTTATGCATTCTTCGGCGATTGAAAAGTTTTAATGTTAAAGAAGTGAGCACAGTATTTTGATTTTTTATTAACCAAAGTCAAAGTTTATATTAACAAATATTCATATGAGCGCCTATACGGAGGTTATTAAAGGTTTGAAGCCGAGAAGTAGAACCTCCACAATGAACAGAGATTGCCCAAATTAGACAGATTGTGGACCCTTTTTGAATGATTAATTGATGCATGAGACTTTGAGATTTATTGGTGAGCTAAACTTATAAAACATGCATATATATAGTAGATACACAACTACAATGAGCTTGGAGAATATGTACAGAGGTAAACAGAGACTGCAGAATTGAAGAGGTATGCAGCAAAGGGATTTAAAATTGCAGTGAACAAGTGTACATGCACAGGTGCTCAGAGTTGCAGTAAACATAGGTATGCAGGATAGTTGCATGACAGCAATAGAAAGGACAAAACCAGCAAGCCAAGGGCTGAGTGAAGTTTATATACTATAAATGAAAATTTAAATGTTTTAATTGTCTTATATTTTTTGTGATGCAAAGGCAAGTATCTGAAGGAAAAGAAAAATCACACTATAACATTGAAATCTGTGCATATTGTTATACTTTTTTTAAATGAGTTGGACAAAGGAATGAGAAGGCAGAAGCCAAAGAGTCATGGCTGTTCACTCCAAATTCCTTGTGGAATACAAACAATCATGTGATGAACTCTATATATAATATCAACTTGATATGCATAGAGTGGTTAGAGAGAGTGAGTATAGAGAATGCAGAGTATGGAAAATTGAGGTAGAGAAGATAAGGAAGAGAGGAGCAGAAAGAGATACTACAGAATAGAGCTGATATCTGAGGTAAATCAGCAAACATTTCTTTTGATAAATTGAGGAAGTTGGAGCTTCCCTATCAAGTTGAAGCTTGATAGTTTTCAGTTGTATCTGACTGAGGTTGGAGCCTCCTGTAGGTTGATGCCTGCAGAAAAATAGTGGTGAGAGGGAGTTGGAGCTTTCCTTTGCATCACAACAATAATAAGATGTGGTTTTCTCCCATTATGGGTTTCCACTTATATCTATTGTCTCTATGTGTGTTTCCTATGTGTTGATATGATCTACTCAACCTACTTAATGTTTGTTGCTCTCATAATAAGTTTGGTGTCTCATTAATTTAATATTTGCTGCACCATATTAAAACTGTTCACATATTAAAGTTAGTTATAAAATTAAGCTGTAAATAAGTTGATGAAAATTTTAAAAAGATGATGTATGTGTTAAACTGATTCACCCCCCCCTCTTAGTTTAAATAAGGATTCAACACTCAGGTGCAAAATCATCAACGGTAGGAATCTGTGTATCTTCCTCTGGATCAATGATCATCGGAGGTTCATACAACTTCATATTTATACATTTACGACTGAATAAATACACATGTAAGGAGGTAAATCTCGATTAGGCGAAGAATGTAAGGCTCAATTGTAAGCATGTTGCACATAAGGTAAAGATTCATCCCATAACTTAGGATTTTTGCTGCAGTAACCTCGGAGAATATGTATCATTATCTTGTTCACCACTTCTGTTTCCCTGTCGATCTGTGGATGAAAAGTTGTGCTCTTCTTTAGCTTTGTGTCCGTGAGTCCCCACAAAGTGGACCAAAACTCTCCTACAAAGCGAGTGTCTCGATCAGAAATAATGGAAGTAGGTAACCCAAAATGAACCCATACCTATTGAAAGAACATATGTGCAGTTTTTTCATCAGTCACTTTCTTTTTGCATGGAACAAGAATGCACATCTTGCTGAAACGATCAACCACGACATACATGTAATCATGCCCTCTCCTGGACATAGGAAGTCCTCCAATAAATTCCATGGAAATGATGTCCCATGGTCACAAAGGAACTGGAAGTGGCATATACAAATCAATCTTTCAATTGCTTGGTTTTCTTGTCGAACACATAACACATCCTTTAATGTACTTAACAATTGTTTCATACATGCGAGGCCAATAGAAATACCTTTGATTTGTGCTATTGTCTTGCTTACACCAAAATTCCCTGAAATGCGAGAAGAATGTGCTTCCCGAATAACATGCACCCTTTCTATCTATGGTATGCAAACTTACCCAGATGATATAATAACCTGTCATGAACATGAAAATTGACTTCTTCCACCTGAGTACCATGAGTTAGTGATGCATAAATATCTTTAAAACCAACATTTGTACTATATTGTTCTAAATAACTTTCAAGTTTTAAATAACTATTCTGCAGCACTACTGAAGCATTCAAAGATGGTCTAGACAACATATTAACTATTTTGTTTGTTACCCCTTTCTTGTACTTAATTACTAAGTGAAATTTCTAAAGAAATCCCATCCATATGTAATGGCGAGATTGTCGCAATTTAGTCTGAGACTGAAGGTACTAAAGCATTTGATGATCGATTTGAATCATTGTTTCCTTACCCATTAAGTAGTGTTTCCATTTCTGAACACTTTCAACCAAAGCAAATAGTTCTTTATCATATGTCGGATAGTTTATAATTTCCTTAGAAAAATTTTCTGAATGAAAACAAATAGGTTTCCCTTTTTGAAGTAAGATTGCACCCATTGCATAACCACTAGCATCAGTTTCAATTTCGAATGGTTGTTGAAGATCTGGTAAAGCTAAGATTGGTGTTGTGAGAATTTTATGCTTAAGGTCGACACACATTCCCCATGTCTCGTCTTTCTTAGGAACCAAAATTATTGGTGAACCACATGGTGATGAACTGGGTCGAATGAAGCCTTTTCCAACTAGCTTTTGGATTTGTTTCTTTATTTCTCCATGCTCTATGAATGAAATGTGATACATTCTGACATTAGGAAGAGGGGCATCAAACATCGATTGTATCTCATGTTGTATTTCCCGTTTAGGAGGAAATTGTTTTGGTTCTTTAAATAGACTTTGAAAATAATCTACCACTTTAACCAAACTATCTTTAAACTGAGATTCACAACCTGAAAAAGCATCATGTTGATCCTTGTGTTGTTATTTTACAACCATGAGTACATATATCTTACTTCAACTTATTAGTCTCTTCATCTGATTACCAGTAATTAAATCCAAGCGTGTCTTGATTTTATGTGCCCGGACAATGTATTCAATTCCATTTTTCGTAAGGTGATATTTATGCTCTTTCCTATGAAACAAAACATCATGATCATAGAGATAAGGACTTCCTAGCACTACTCCACATATGTATAATGGAATCACACCTAAATCCACTTCATCAATGTAATTATTTGTGATGGAAAATTTTAAATAACAGTGCTTTGTGACATTAATCTGAGTCTTTTCTTTTAGCCATCGTAATGGGTATGGTCTTGGAGGATTCTGTGTCTGCAAGCCCAATTTATTAACTAATGCTTCAGGTATTAAATTTTCCCGTCATCCACCGTCAAACAATGTATCGATTTTTGTGTGCTTATAAGCTTCCCTTATGTGAAATAATTCAACGCTTTTATCTTCATCCAGATGATTTATGTTTGAAGAATATTTAGAAGTACTAGAAGTGGAACTAGTGTCAGAACTTTTACCTATCGAAACCATTGTGGTTATTTTCCTTTCATCACCTGAATCGAAGCCCAAGTCTTGTTGGATTTCTGTATTAGCCTTCTTTTCACCTTCATTTTTCTTAAACTTCTTTGGTCTGAATTCTAGGTGAAGTTTCCAACATCTGTCTTCATCATGTCCGATGTTCTGGAAATGAGAACAAGTAGGTGTTTCACCTTCCTTCTGAGTTGTCGTTGTTTTCTTTCACTTTTAACTGCTCTTCCTCTTGTTGTCTTTGAAATCCTTCATTTCCAATTGTTTGGATGCTTTCTATGAAAAATTGAATGGTTTTCCACCTGATTCAATATGTATGGCTTGAACACACACATAATCAAAGTCATTAGGATTAAAAATCAATAACGTATGTTGTAAATATGAATGTAGACTGCCATTGTACTTTAATAAAGTTTCACGTGTATCCAATGGAATACCAAGCGCCAAAGATTTCTTCCTGATCTCTTGAGTAAACTCTTGAACATTTTTCCCTTAACCTTGCCTCAAATGTTGCCAATCAATAACAGCTTGTTGTATGTATCCCAAAGGATAGAATTTTTTTTTCTAAGAGCTTTTAAAAACTTAGACCATGAATAGATGACTTTAACTTTCCCTTTAAATCTACTTGATTTTTACTTTCCCACCAGATTAAAGTTGTTCCCCCAATTCTAAGTGTAGCTAAATGAATTTTTTTATTTCATTAGAAATGTTCTGAATTCTAAAATACACTTCTAACTATTTAACTAGTTGTTATCTAGCTTTTCAGGATTCATTTCGCCATCATAAATAGGTATTTCAAATTTTACATCAAGTTTCAAAAGAGATGATTTCTGAGGTTTCTTTTCTATTTCAGAATTTGAACTAGAAGAAGAATAAGATGATGATGATGAAGATGATGAAAGAGAAGGAATTTTATAAACTTTTCCTTTTCCCCTGTCCTTCTTCGATGCCTTTAAAGAAGAAGCTGCATCTCTTGCCTTATCTTCATAGAGTTCTCCCAACATCCGCTGCATGTTCAAGAACATTTGTTGAATCTGTTCTTCACCCATGGCCTTCACGTCAGGATTTTCACCTGCATCGGTTCCTCCCATTTTCGATTGGTGAGAGACTTTCTGCTTTCCAACTTCTGAGTCTATTTCCTCGAGTGTTCCTTCTCCACGTCGCAACCTAGAACTGGTTAACATTCACTATAAAAAATCCTACAATAAAACCTACTATGATACCAAAATATATGATCTGAAATAGATTTGAAATAATAGTGAAGTAGAAATAAATATTTTCCAACAGTGAATTGATTGT
>CM076583.1:1293673544-1293921499 GCA_034641835.2 Pinus albicaulis | reverse complement strand
GTGATCTTATACTGTGATGACAGTAGTATTTTGGAGGTCTGTTCACGTATTACTATAACGACATCACTGTCAACGTTGTTTACATGGATCTTGATAAATCAATAATATACAAGATTTAAGGAAGATGTGTTCATATGAACGAGAGCAAGTCACAAAGATAGAAGAATAACAAAACCAATTTCTGAAATCTTAGAGCAAGCCATAGGGTTATGCAAACTTTCGAACATAGTTATGTTAGCCATGAGTTTTGCCGGTTATTTATAAAGGGGTTCGATTTTGAAAGGCTCACGGGGGACCGACCAGGAGTATATTCATGAAGGTGATGCGATCCTTCTGGTTCATACAGCTGTAGTAGCCCGACAGCTAATCATCGAAGACACCAACACCGCATGGCGTGACTTGCCGATAATTGCCAGAGGTGTCGTATCCGGCTAGGTTATGTGTCGTTGTCCTCGGAATAGCAATTGTTTCGATCATAAACCCGTGAAATATTAACAGGGTATATCAGACCTTATCAAGGTTAAAAGCGTATATATTAAACGCATTAAAATACGATGTGAATGAGATGTGAATGGAACCCGTGACTAGCGGTGGTCCGAGACTTAATTCTAAATCGCTAGCCAACAAGCCGTATCAACGTATGGTTATACATACAAGTTTTAATGTGACTGTCGGGTGTGTCACGTGACCTATGTTGAAACTTTAAGTATGACGTATGCATATACATATAAAGTTTTAAAATTTGAAACTTTAAGTATGACGTAGATATTTTAAAATATATGTATTGTATAAAAAAAAGAAACTGCCACATTATATTAAGGTTATGCCAATTTATATAGATAGATATTTTATTATTTAAATTTTTAAAAATTAATTATTATAAAAAATAAAAAATAAAAATAAAAAAATTTTATTTCATATGGCATATTAGAGTAGATATCTAAATTAGGGCAACGCTTATGATAGGACGTATCATATAAAAGGGAGTATTATATAAAAGAAAGTCAAACGTTCGTTTATTTGAAGGATGATTCAGGTTTATAAGGTTGTGTTTTACAAAGTTAAAATAGCATAATAACACATCAGCAAAACGAGAATTTAAACTGGTTAGAATCCAAGTATTGTTTATAGTCATAAGTAACAGAAAGTCAGTAAACCTTTCTAACTCCTATAACTGCATCTAGGACAGAACATTCTAGACAATTTTCGAACCCAACACTATGATCTATGAAAACCCCTGCATTTCACTCTAGAGTTAACACGCATAAAATACCCTGCATAGGACAAGGAGGTCGCATTGCCACCCTCCTTGACCTCGGTACCAGTAAGACTTCCTGCAAGTAAAATAGCAAAAGAACTATACCCGTATGCCAGCTCAAATCTTACGAAAATTATATTTTGTCAATCTGAAAAATTACCCACTTCTCATAAATTTATTTTGATTTTCAGGAAAAGTTACAATGTTTAACATGTACCAAAGGCAGCAGCGCCAGCGAAATGCATCGCCGCCACCTCCACCTTCACCATCACCATCGCCACCATCAAGATCACCGTCAGCACCTGTTGCTCCACTCGATCTTACTACTGTGATGAGCTCATTAGAAACCATTTTGGAAACTTTAAAAGGGTCGCAGCCAACCAGTAGCAAGGAGAAACAACCTCATCTGGAGGAAAGACATTCAGAAAAGCCTAAGGATTATGATAATAAGCCTCATCGAGAAGATATTTTGCCGGAACTGCAAAAGATTAAACTTCTGAAATTTTCTGGAGGGCGAGCTGGAGAACATGTCGAAGCATGGTTGGAGGGGATGATAAGATGCTTCGCACTGAGAGAATACTCTTCCACCTCTAAAACAAAGATCGTTGTATTCTAACTCAAGGGGAATGCTCTGATTTGGTGGGGAAATCTGGAAAAACAGCTGCATCTCACTTCAGATACCGTTCTTTGGGAGTTGTTCGTGGACCGATTCCGTGCGAAATACTTACCACCTTTCTTTCAAGAGCAGCAAGCCGAAGCCTTTCATACTCTAACCCAAGGTGGTAAGACCATGGAAGAATACGAGATAAAGTTCATGGAACTTGTAAAATATGTTCCTTATCTAGACACGGATGAGCGCCAGGCCGAGTGTTTCGTATTTGGCTTAAATCCTCGAATCAAGGCCATGGTAAGAATGTAGAAGCCACCGACGGTGGCAGAGGCGGTTGAATGTGCTTGTTATGCAGAAGAACATTTGGGGATTAAAAGGGATTTCAGGCCAGCTGAACCAATACCGCAGGCCTTTACAGGAAGGACTCCCCGAAATTTCTTCCGAAGAAATAACTCAAGACCACCTCCTTATGGTAACAGGTTTACCCCAAAAGGAGCGGGGACAGGAGCTCCCATGACCATAAATGCAATAGCTTCTGAGTCCTCAAACATCAGTGCTTGGAGGTCTCGAGGGACCGGTAATCGAGGGAGGAATGCGAGAGGAAGCGGCACTAGGGGACAGAGTTCTTGGTCGGGAATTTCTTAGTCAAATGCAAAAGGACCAAACCGAGTGGACTGTTGGGGGTGTGGAGGACCTCATCTTCGACGTGATTGTCTGGCAAACTCTCGGCGAACAGGAAAAGAACCATCATCAGATGCCCAAAGCAATCATAGAATCCATGCTGTCGTCAACAACAACCTAGCAGCACATCAATCCACTGTAGTGGAATCTTCAGGTACAATCAACGGAATAAAACTCAAAATCTTGTTTGACACTGGAGCTACTGATAGTTTTATTTCATCTTATGCATTGAATAAATGTGGGTTGGCAACCTGCAAACGGGACGATTTTAGACAGGTAGAAATGGCTTCGGGAGACCTTCAATCGGTAGAATTAAGTGTTGAGGATTGCAAAGTTGATCTAGGAGTCTGTTTGACCAAACTAAAAGCATATGTCATGGTCCTAGGAACTTACGACCTGGTGATAGGAATGGATTGGTTAGAGTCTCATCGAGCATGGGTAGATTGTTCCGGGAAAACAATACTTTGCTTGAATGATGTGGGAGAGACAATCCAAATTCAAGGTATTAAGAGAAAAGTATCCTTGCGTTTCATCTCAGCTATGCAAATGAAACAGTGCTTAAGAAAGGGTTGTCAAGTGTATGCAGTTCAAGAAGTAAGCAAAGGAAAAGGGCCTTCCTTAGATCAGTATCCGATTCTGTCAGAATTTCCGGATGTTTTTCCAAAGGAATTACCAGGAATGCCTCCTGAAAGAGAGCTAGACCTCACCATTGAATTAAAATCTAGTACGGAACCTATATCTAAAACACCTTACAGAATGACCGCCCCGGAACTTCAAGAATTGCAAATACAGCTGAAAGAACTGTTAGATGTAGGACACATTCGACCCAGTGTTTCACCTTGGGGTGCTCCTGTAATCTTCGTCAAGAAGAAAGATGGTTCATTACGACTGCGTGTGGACTATCGAGATTTAAACCGGGCCACGGTAAAAAATAGGTATCCAATGCCTCACATTGACGACCTATTTGATCAAATGAAAGGAGCTACAGTGTTTTTAAAGATCGATCTACAATCGGGTTATCATCAACTCAGGATTGGCAAGAGCGATGTTTCTAAGACTGCATTCCGAACTCGTTTCGGGCATTATGAATTCATTGTGGTGCCATTTGGGTTGACCAATGCACCTGCAGTCTTTATGAACCTTATGAATAGCGTTCTCCACAAATATCTCGACAAATTTGTACAAGTTTTCCTGGACGATATTCTCATTTACTCTAAGGATGAGAAGGAGCATGAAGAGCATCTTCGGATAGTGTTATCTTGTCTCAGGAGAACACAAGTTATATGGAAAATTATCCAAATGCGTTTTCTTTCAGAAGGAAATCCATTACTTAGGTCATATAATATCAGGCAAAAGAATCTCTGTAGATCCTGAAAAGGTAAACACAATCAAGGAGTGGCCGATACCTAAGAATGCACATGAAGTGCGTAGTTTTATGGGTTTAGCAGGTTACTGCCGAAGGTTTGTGGAGGGATTTTCCAAAATTGCAAAGCCGATCACAAACCTCCAGCGCAAAGGTCTTAAGTATGAGTGGACTGAGAAATGTGATAAAGCTTTTTCTGAACTTAAACGATTATTGACTAGTGCACTGATTTTGCGAGTACCGGATATGAATAAAGATTTTACTGTGTGTACCGACGCATCTAAGCAAGGATTAGGTGCGGTATTAATGCAGGAAGGAGGCGTAATAGCATACGCTTCAAGAAAATTAAAGCCCCATGAAGAACTTTATGCTACGCATGATTTAGAGTTAGCCGCGGTGGTTTTAGCTTTAAAGATTTGGAGACACTACTTGGTGGGGAGAAACTTTATGCTTAAAAGTGACCACCAAAGTTTGCAGTATTTATTCACCCAGAGAGACTTAAATGCTAAACAAAGACGATGGAGTGAACTCTTAAGCGAATATGATTTTGTGATTTCGTACATAAAAAGGAAGGAGAATGTTGCAGCAGATGCTTTAAGTAGAAGACCTTGAATATTCTCCCTCCTACCTATCAGGGTGAACCTAAGAGATCAAGTACTTGAACATCTTGTAAGAGTTAATTGGTACTTAAAAGTAAGGTCGGGGCTCGAAAGCAACCATTCGAAGGAACCTAAGTTCGGAGTATATGATCTGGAAGAGGACGAGATTCTACGATTTCACAGAAGGATGTATATACTAGATGGTGGAGATCTCCGAGACACCATCTTGAAGGAAGCACACTGAGCAATATATTGTGCACATCTTGGGGTAAAGAAGATGTATGCTGACACTAAGAGACTCTTCTTCTGGTCAGGCATGAAAAACGACATTGTCCAATTCTTGAATGTCAGCAGGTAAAAGCTGTTCATCGTCACCCAGCAGGTCTCTTACAACCTCACGACATCCCTATGACCAAATGGGAGATAATTTCTATGGATTTTATCGTTGGGCTGCCTCTTATGCAGCAAAAGCATAATGCCATTCTGGTTGTGGTGGATAGATTAAAAAAAACGCCCATTTCATCCCAGTAAGAGATACTTATGAAGTAGCTGATGTAGCTCGGCTATTCCTAAATGAAATTATCAGATTTCATGGAGTACCTAAGAAAATCATATCCGACAGAGATACTCAGTTCACCTCAAGGTTCTGGAATTGTATGCAGTCGGCCTTGGGAACTCAATTAAATTTGAGTACAGCATATCATCCTAAGACCGATGGGCGGACAGAAAGGGTAAATCAAGTACTCGAGAATATGCTAAGGATGTATGTTATGGACCAACAGTCGCGCTAGGAAAAGTACTTACTCTTGGTAGAATTTGCTTACAACAATAGCTATCACAGTTCAATCGGGATGCCTCCATTTGAGGCATTATACGGAAGACCCTGCAGAACGTCGTTGAGTTGGGACATGTTAGAAGATCAAGTAATCATCGAACTAGAATTGATCCAAGGGATGGAGGATCAGGTAAAATTGATTAGGCAACGATTGAAAGAAGCACAAGATAGACAGAAAAGTTATGCTGACGCTCACAGGACGGATAGAAGCTATGTAGTAGGAGATCAGGTTTTCATCCGCATCAGACCAAATAAGAGCACCATTCGGTTTGAGAAGGGGACAAAATTATCCCCTCGGTTTATAGGACCATTTGAAGTCCTGGGAAAAGTTGGACCTGTCGCTTATCGTCTTGCACTGCCACCCCACCTGCACAAAATTCATAATGTATTTCATGTATCTGCCTTATGACACTATATCGCTGATAAATCTCATGACCTTCAATGGAAGGAACTGCAGGTATCGGACGAGGGAACCCTAACGGTCGAACCATTACGTATTCTGGAATGTAGGGTTCGACAGCTCAGGAACCGCCGGATAGACCAAGTTAAAATCCAGTGGGACAAGTATAGTCCTGGATCAGCGACTTGGGAGGATGCTGAGACTTTCTGCCAGAATTATCCTAGCTTATGCTAAGTTTTGAGAAACTGAAAACGTTATATGTATATGACTGCTCTATTTTGATACTTGAAACTTTATTTTGAAATATCACGTAAGGATGAGTTTTACTTTGCTGGTACATGGATACCCATAAAGATAGAATGTTACTTCACTCTAGTGATACAGGATATATGCTGTTTGTTTAAATTCACTGGTGCATGGATACCGATATGCAGTATGTCATTTAAATTAACATTGCAAGAATATGAAATCATAGATTAAACGTTATAGATGAAACTATCTATTGACTTATTTCATTACATCTCAAATATAATTGAAGGAAAGGAAATAGAAGAATAACTACATTTTTAAATATGAAAGTGAAACATATTAGTATACAGATTGAAATTGGTTAAAACAATGCGTCATAGATAGAACATGTATGAACTAAACAAAAACAGTATCTGAAATGAGAAATTTCATTGGACATATTGATACCTATGTGGACAAAAAAAAAAAAAAAAAATTATATATATAAGTTCTAGGGTCAATATCATAAATATCAATGTATTTTGAATGTGTAGAGATTGTTATATGGGTAACAATTTGTTATGAACGATATAGATGCATATGTTGTAATATGTGTATGAGTGTTTACATTGCAGATTGCGTACTAGTGATTCCCTTGCAGAAATAAGATTACCGGAACAATCTACGTGATGACAGATTTCCAAGAACGGTTGAGACTCCATGTGATTCCATGATAGGGTGTTGACCCTGGTCCTACTGAGAGGGGTGAAGGTGTTGCCCACCGTTTATCCTCCAATACCTGGAGTCATGAGAGGACTGTGCGAGTCACGCTCCCCTAGACGTGTAATGATGACTGCCGGATGCCTACAAGCATATCCGGTCGATGTAATCGACGCTGATATTCTTAAAAGTCTATGAATAGATCAGTAAAAATGATGCCATGTCATATTCCTGTAGAGGACGGATAGGATGGGAGTGGAAGAGATTAGGAAGGATAGGATGATTTTAGAATAGTCTGTAGATGCGGTTGAGATGAGGAGTAACAAACAAAATTACAAACAACATGCATATTCAAACGAAATTCAATCTTAAAAAAACAAACCTTATCACATGTGCCCTGATCTCTAAAACATAATTATCGATATGAGTATATGAAACCTTGAACTTCGAGACGAAATTTTCTAAAGGGAGGAAGTATGTAACGACCCATTCCCAAGTTATATACAAAATGATATTAGCGTGTGTACGATATAGACAGTTGATAGCTACACCTGCCTATATCGCACACAACGCACTAGTACACCTACCTACTAATATCAAGATTACGTAAATTGGGAACTTAATATTAAGATTTCAGATTAATATTGAGTTCAACTAGGTATAAATTTTATGAAAAGAACTAATAAAAGAAAATGATATAATAAAGTTAACTCCTCAAGTTAAAAATGAGTATGCAAATATTAAAGATTAATATTAAAAGTACTTCAATATAAAGTCCCATGCTCTATAATAAAACCACTATATAATCCCACCTCCATAAATATATTCATACCCCATTAATATGGATCACCTCACCATAAAAACATTTAATATCAACATTAAGATGGATAAGGCCTCGAGAGGTTAGAGGCGGTGGAGGAAGGTTGATTAAATTATATTCCTATCCAAATATAATGAAAATGTATACCACCATAAATACATATAATATCACCATTAATGAGGAAAGACCTAGGGAAGTAAGAGGCGGTGGAGGGAGAGTATTTAAGGGAGGAGATATGGAGGAGAAAGGGGGGAATGTTTTTGGAGAAAAGAAAGGAATTCTGTTTAAGTTAAGAGAAATTGTCTGGGAAGGAGTCTCTAGGTTCTTGGAAATCTGGGCACGGGGGCAGAGGAGGCATCCTCTGGGTCGGGATTGTTCCTAGATTGGCTGGGAGGATTTGATTGTCCAGGTAATCTGTTCACAGCATCACAAGGAGAAACTACCATTAAGTAATCAGCTCTATTCCAGGTATTTTTCTACGGATAGACTAGTTCTTTGTGAAATTTCACTACTGATCTTCATTTAATCATATTACTGCTGAAATATATATATGTATATGCTTGGATTTCACTCTGTAAGGATGTCTTCGATTTATTTAGGGAAAGGATGATAGTTGTGGTAGGGTTTAAAACTGTTAGTCGAATTAACACTAAGTCTTCTAATTCTACCTCTAGCAAAATTCACAATAGAGTGGAAAAATTAGGAAATTGTCCAAGAGGGTTCCTACAGAAAGAGGAATCCAATACAAATATTGGAATCTTCATCTGAGCATCACAAGATGGAGTTTGGACCTAGTTGTCCAAATTTAACAGTTGTAAGGTTCCTAGTAGCTTGACTGTTTCCCCTATGTTGCATTGGCATACTTCGAATTCAACTACAAAAGTAAGAATGTCATGCTTCATGTCGGTCCAAAAGAAAGAGCAGCATGCTCGTGTATAAGTCTTCTGAAAGCCTAAATGTCTTGCAACTGGAGAGGAGTGCATCTTTTCCAAGGTGTGGGTTTTGAGGGTGGAGGTCGAGGATAGCACTACTCGATCCTTACAGAGAAGAACCTCATCCTTCTAAGAGTAGTTCTCTGTGGAATTAGGATTTGTTCGTAATTTTTTAATGAGTTGGGACAAAGAGGGGTGGGAGAACCATTCATGGCAGGCTTCTTCAATCCAATCTGGTATGGGTAGAGAGAGGGATAAAAGGGTGCCCTCTTCCTCAAATTGGCGCAATAAGGCATCGACCACTACATTGTCGCGCCCCTTCTAGTAAATTATCTCATAATCATATCCCAACATTTTTGTGAGCCATTTATTTTGTTGCGGCGACAATAGAGGCTGCTCTAGGAAATATTTTAGGCTATGATGGTCATTGTAGATTTGGAAACGACGCCCCAATAAGCATGGTCACCAAGTGTCTACTGCATTTAAGATGGTCATCATTTCTTTCTCATATGTAGATTGACCCAAATGTTTGCCACTGAGTTGTTGATTGGTAAAAGCCAATGGTCTACCTTCCTGCGTTGATACCGCACCAATGCATGTACCTGAAGCATCACATTCAATCACAAAAGGTTTTGTAAAGTCGGGTAGGGCCAATACTGGAGTGGAGCACATGGCCTGTTTGAGAGCCACGAAGGTCTGTTGAGCAGCGAGCTGCATCAGTCCAGAGAAATGAATTTTTCTTAAGAAGATTAGTGAGGGGTTAGGCAATGTGTCCATAATTGCTAACAAACTTGTGATAGTATCCCATGCGGTACCCACAGGGGTTACAAGGAAGTCCAACAAGTACGACCACCTCTTGTAGTTCATGTGTGCATGCGTCCCCAAATCTGTAGGTTTATGCACTCAACTATAGACCCCGTGGTTTAAAGACATCGGAACACGTCTCTAGCCTAAAAAAAAATTCTACCAAAATTGGAGGTACAATGTTAGGTCCCTATAATACTAGTGTAGCCCGTTATTGTTATTGTTAGCCTAGTCTCCTTATTGTTATTGTTGTGCCCATGCAGTTCCCATATTGTTATTATTGTGTCCCATAGAAACCCACTATTGTTATTGTTGTGCCCTTACATTATTATTGTTATGTAGGCTTTGATTATATTGTGACCTCTTAGACTCTTATATATAGAAAGGAGGTTTTGGCATTTGAATCATCCAAGAATTGCTCATTTGTCTAATGTAAAGGAGGTTTCCCCCTTGAAGAGGATATTTTTTAAGTCGTTGACGTAGCATTTCTATTGTTTTGTGAGCTGGCTGCATAACATTTGGTGTTAGAGCTTTCGATTCTAGAGTTTCGCTTCTTCAAACAGGCCATCTTGGCATTTTTGCTATAATGTTTTTTTCTACAAGGCTTCAGAAGTTGAAATTTCGACCACGTGGAGCTGAAATCTTGGTGAACTTCGTGTAAAAATTGCAAATCTTGGTTCGATATATTTTCTAAGATATGATCCGGGGGAGTTAAGGTTTTTGCAAGCTCCAAAATTCAGTCTCAAACAAGTGACTTAGGGAAAATTGTCATAAATTTCACTTCAGACATCGGATTTGAATTTTATAAAAAGTGGCTGACAGTGCACGGACTGTAGTTTTTAGTGTGGCAATTTCAGGGCCAAAGGTCGAAACAGTGACATGTGGCACTCCGTACAAGTTCCCTCTACTAAACCAGTCTATAATCAGGTCATCGTGGGAGATTAGGCATAACTCTTTCTTGAAGACTCCAATCTCGGTCTAACTTGTGGGGTTGGAAAGAAGACTCAGAGGGCTACCACAGGATGAAATTTCAGACATTGGAAGCACGAAATTACTGAGATACAACAGATTCAATATCGAGCTCCTACAAAGAAAGAAAAAATTGTGTATTTTTTTTAAATTTGCAATTTGAAGTGATTCAAGGGGCATAGTGAAGCATAAATATCATTGTTTGATTAAAAAAAAATTAGAAGCAAGAAAATGGAAACACCTAGTAAGCAGCTAGAAAGCTCTACTATGACGCATGAAAAAGAGAAAGAAATGCAACATCATATATCAAAATTATGAGACCAAGTGCAACAAATTTCGCTCTCTGAAAGAGTAACCAAAAAGGAAATGGAAGCTAAGATGGATGGTTTAAAATCAAACATGGAAGGTTTGAAAGATGGCAAAGAAGCAAAAACAAAAGTCAAGATGGAAGATTTGAAGAATGGTTTAAAAGAAGACATGGAAGGTTTGAAGGAAGTTTTGACAAAGTTGCTACAAGAAATGCTTCCTAATGGCGAAAAGGTATTAGATGAAACTCATGATGAGAACAAAAGAAATGTCATGATTTCATAGACTCTAACGTTGGATTGAAGACCCACCATATTCCAAAGATCGATATGAGGAACTTTAATGGCAAGGATCCGGTAACATGGATACTACAGATGGAGCAATATTTTGATCTCCGTAATGTGCAACACATACAAAAGGTACACATTGCAACTTTATATTTAGAACCCAATCAGTTTGTATAGTATAGATGGCGTTGTTCTTGTAAACCACTTTTCACTTGGTCAATTTTTACGCAGGAAATGATAGCACATTATGAAGATACAAACAGAAACACCTTCTTAAGTGAATTGATAAATCTCAAAAAAAAGGGTTCAATGGTGGAGCACATTGAGGACTTCCAAAAATTGAATATAAGAGCAAATGATATTCTAGAGGAGCATAGGATTGATATCTTCATAGGGACTTTAAAGGATAACATCCAACATGAGATTCACCTTTGGGAACCTAATTCATGGGACAGGGCATTTAGGTTGGCAAGAGAAATTGAAAGCAAAATTATGGAAACAAGGAAGCCTACCACTAACAACTATAAAGATGGAAGTATTGCTACTCCTAGCCTTCCACAACCTACAAGGTTGACACCACAACAGTTGGAAGACAAAAGAGCAAAAGGGCTTTGTTACAGTTGTGATAACAAATACACTAAGGGTCATAAGTGTGTTGAGAATAAATTATTTTACATAGATTGTGAAGAGGAAGAAAATGAACAAGAAACTTCAAAAGAAGAGGATAGACACCATGGACCAGCCCTAGAGAAAGAAGAAATGAATCCGACCATATATTGTAATGCATTGGCTGGAATTACCATTCCTCAAACTCTCAAGATAGGACTTATCAAGAAAAAAACGGTAATAGTGTTGATTGATTCGGGTAGTACCCATAATTTTATTCATTGTAAGATGGCCAAAGAATTGAATTGCTTCCTATATCCAACGCCAAAGAGTCAAGTGATGGTTGCAAATGGAGGAACTATAAATTGCTCTGGAAAGTGCCATAATATCAAGCTAACCATGGGGGAATATGTATTGAATAGTCCAATGCTTTGCATTCCAATGGGTGGTGCTGATGTTGTACTAGGATTTTAATGGTTACAATATTTGGGTACGATAGCTTTTAATTTTCAACAACTTTTCTTGAATTTTTTTGGGAAGGAAAGGAAGTTGAATTAAGGGGTATCTCAAGAAAACCAGTAAGATAATCAGCTCTAATGGCATGACAAAGCTTCAAAAGAAAGAACAACGGGGCGCAACTGCACAATTATGCTCATTAGAGGTTCAAATATCGAAATCATATATTTCTCCAGATCTCCAAAAAGTCTTGGACAATCATTCCAAGGTATTTGAGACTCTCAAAGGCCTCCCACCTATTAGTGATCATGATCATGCCATTCATTTGATCCTAGGAAGTGTTCCTCTAAACATCAAGCCTTACAGATATCCCTATGCCCAAAAGAGTGAAATTGAACGTATGGTTGCAAAAATGCTAGAGGACGGTATAATTCAACCTAGTCAAATTTCTTTCTTTGCTCCTATTATCACTCCACCGGATCTCTAAGGCTGAGAAAGAGTCCAAACAGAGGTAACCACAGACCAATCTTTTAGCTTGGTAGCTAGCCCTACCAAACCGGAGAGGGCTCTGTCCACAAAGTCACAGCCAAGAGGGCTGGATGAATTAGGGTTTTCAAGCTAGGTATGAAGTACAGGGGTTTGTTTGAATTGGGTTGCTGGATGAGGATTAGGTCAAAGAGGCTAGGTCAAGGCAAATAAGATTAGGATTGCAGTCCATTCAATGGGGCAAGGTAGGTAGAAAACATAACACATTAGGGTTTCAGGGTGAGATAGATCAAACTGATGAGGAGCTAGAAAGAGCAAGGCAAAGCATGAATTCTTTTTAAACTAAAGAAAATGAACAAACTATGAAGATTTTCCCAAAATAGAGCATGAGAGATGTATTCTGTTTATCAACTTGAAAACCAGCATATCATAGAAATGAAATGGATCATGAAACAAAAAATATACATAATGAGACATAAGAAGAACAATGCTAAATTTCCATACCATAGGTATCCCAAAGAAATAGCTGCAACTTTTTCATTAATTTCCTGCCAAATATTGATTACACTAGAGTCTTTGATAAATGCAACAACATCCAACCTGGGAAAGAGTCAAAAAGTACAAGATATAGACCACAAAACAACTTCTCCCATCCTCAGTGGTTGAATCCCTGAGTGGAGGAGCAGTTCCACCAAAAACTGAACTGATATCTACAGTGTAGGGAGGTCAAACTAATTCATCCCTCACTTTTTGGAAACTGATTCATTACATCATCATCAAAAGTTTTCATCTAATGTATTTACCCTAGGTAAGTGTAAAAACACCATAATTACATTTACATCATTGATTTACAAACGTAAAATATCATTTTCCCAAGTGAAACTGGAAAAAACTAAGAAAATTGGTAAATATCAGCAAACTGAAAAAATTTGTCAAAAGCGCAGCGCCATCTTTAGCTCCACTTTTGAGGGGGTTCCAGGTGTCCAAATTGAGCGCATGATAGCTCATTGGAAAGCCTATCCAGTCTAGTTTCCAAATCTATGCATTGTTTCCAAAATGGTGTTGATTTGACCCTCCAAAAAATGATTCTCCCAAGATTGGTCAAAAGCGCAACGCCAACCTCCAAAACAGGGCAGAAAGGCCATTGTTTGAGTGTTTTTTGACCTTTTGACTGTCTCCTTGACCCAAAAAAGCTTAGCAAAGTTGTTTTCCTTACTGTAAATTGCCTTCTGAATCCAATTGTACCCTCATTTTGTCCATTGGAGGTCCCTAGACAGTGGGACTGTGCTCAACTGTCAAAAACACAAAAATTTCCAAAAATTTCAAAATTTGCCCAAATTTCTTCAAATTTTCTGTTGTGGGATGTTGATGAGGTGTATTAGGCAATGAGTGATGCCTTAGCAAGAATATCAAGCTTGTCCCCTTCATTTTGCTTGGTTAGGGTTTCAAGTCTTGAATTGGCTTCTTGGAGTTTTGAGCTAGAAATTTGATTTTTCTTGAAATAGTGTTTGGCCCTCTTTCTCAATATGTCATCGTCCTTGTTTTCCTTCTCCAGGAGCTTCTCAAGATGCTGTTTGACCCTGTCAAGCCATTGCTTCCGGTTCTCATTGACAATGATGGAAAACTGTTCATTCAAAGTGAGCTTAAGCCTTATTAGCAAGCTCAACCTCCTTTTTCCTCTCTACTTCTAGAGCTCTTTTTAGCCCTCTAGTCCAAGGTCTTCTTCTTGGCACTTGTTCTTTTGCCCCATTGGTTTCACCATACCTCTCATAAGCCTCATTAAGCAAGGCCTTTGCCTTGTTTTCTTCTCTTTTTTCCTTGAGAAGTTGAATCACCATGATGGCCTGCTTGGTCTTGAGTTGTTCATTTTCCTGCTCATAATATGCAATGACAAACTTAGATCTCTCTAAGTTAGTCTGAAGCTCCCTGATTTGGGCATCTTTCTGTTGGATAATCAATTTGGAGGCCTCATCATCATGCTCCTCATCTAAATCAACAAGGTCAAAATCTGTCTCTATCTCATGGAGGTCATCCTCCTCATGAATGGCTTCCTCATGTACATCTTCCTCTGCCATCTTTTGTTTTCCCTTTTGTACCTGCTTTGTTTGTGAAAAAGGCAGGGCCCCTCCCACAATTTGTGGGGCAAACACCTGCCTATACCCTCTCTGATATGTCTTTGCCAATGTGTTGATTGCACCCTCTTTAAGCTTGCTGACCTCAACTATGCTAGGTGACTCATCCTGGTGTAATATTCCCAATTAGCTTTAATGGGGTCATTTTTGCTGCAGGATGGAAGGAAGTGTTATACCACCATTCAGCAAGAGGTAACCACTTGACCCATTGTGTTTGTTTATCAGATACAAAACAACGAAGATATCCTTCCAAACATTTATTTACTATCTCAGTTTGACCATCAGATTGAGGATGATAAGATGAGCTATGAGCTAACCGAGTACCCAAACAAGAAAATAACTCCGTCCAAAAATTTCCAGTAAAAATGGGATCTCTGTCGCTCACAATAACCCTTGGGCTTCCATGTAGCTTTTGAATTCTGTCCATAAATGTAGTAGCAACTGTATTTGCTTTAAATGGATGAGATAATGCACAAAAGTGTGCATACTTGGTAAGTCTATCAACTACCACCATGATGACACTCTTTCCTTCGGACTTAGGTAAACCCGTGATAAAATCCATTGAAATCTCCTCCCAACGTTGACTTGGAATGGATAAAGGTTGTAGAAGTCCTGGGGTCTTAATTGTTTCCACTTTATTCTGCTGGCAAACCAAACATTCCGCCACAAACTTTCGAATATCGGATTTAAGGCCATCCCAAAAAAATTCTTTCTTCACCCTGTGGTAAGTTTTTAAAAATCCTGAGTGTCCTCCTAAAGGAGAAGTGTGCAATTCCAGAAGAATCTCTTGTTTTAGTTGGGAATTCTTACAAAGATATAAGCGATCTTTGTACCATAAGGAATCATTTTTCCAACTAAATGTATCAGATGTACTAGGATCTTGCTGCAACTTTGAATGAGTATCCATACATCTTTGTCCTTCTTCCATTCATCTCTTGCTTCAGTTATCCAATCTGGTTGGATAATAGAAATGGCACAAAGCAATGCTTCCACCTCTTCATTCTTTCTTGAGAGTGCATCTGCAACAACATTCAGCTTTCCTTTTTTGTAGATTATTTCAAAGTCATAACTCAACATCTTTGTGACCCATTTTTGCTGTTCTTCTGACGATAGTCTTTGTTCCAAAAAGTGTTTAAGACTATCATGATCAGTTTTTACCTTGAAGTGTCTTTCCATTAGGTAAGTTCGCCATTTCTTTAGTGCATGTAGTATTGCTAACATTTCCTTCTCATAAATAGGTTTCTGTAAATACTTTCCTTTGATTGGACGACTTTCAAAAGCAATGGGTCTTCCTTCCTGCATTAAAACTGCACCAATTCCATTTCCTGAGGCATCACATTCCACAATAAAGGTTTTTGTAAAGTCTGGTGTAGCTAAGACCGGTGCTAGGCACATTGCCTCTTTAAGACGTTCAAAGGCCTTAGTTGCTTTAGGAGTCCATGAAAATGCATCTTTCTTCAATAATGTTTTTAGAGGTGCTGCTATTCTCCCATAATTCTTAACAAACTTGCGATAATACCCTGTTAACCCGAGAAATCCTCGCAACTGCTTTATGGTTGTGGGAACTTTCCATTCCTTAATGGCTTTAATTTTGTTAGGGTCCACTTTAACACCCCCGTGAGATACAATATGACCCAGATATTCCACCTCTTGTACTCCAAAGAAACATTTGGACTTTTTTGCATATAATTGTTTCTCCTGCAATAGTTTGAGCACCCTGTCAACATGTTCAACATGATCCTCCCAAGACCTGCTGTAGATTAGTATATCATCAAAAAATACTAGCACAAATTTTCTAAGGAAGGGTTTGAAAATGGAATTCATCAACCCTTGAATGTAGAAGGTGCATTGGTAAGGCCAAAAGGCATGACCAAAAATTCATAATGACCCTCATGAGTTCGAAATGCTGTTTTTGGAATATCTTCAGTCTTCATTCTAATTTGATGATATCCTGAACGAAGATCCAACTTGGTAAAATAAATTGCTCCATGTAATTCATCCAATAATTCATCAATCACAAGGAATGGGAAATTTGTCTTTAATGGTGAGCTTATTGAGCTCCCTATAATCCGGACACATTCGCCATGATCCATCCTTCTTGTGTACCAATACTACAGGAGCAGAGAAAGAACTTTGACTGGGTTGAATTATACCTGCCTCTAACATTTCTGCAATCATACGTTCAATTTCACTTTTTTGGAAGTAAGGATATCTATAAGGCCTGATGTTTGGAGGAACACTTCCTGGAATCAAATGAATAGCATGATCATGATCATGAATAGGTGGGAGTCCTTGGGAGTTTCAAACACCTTGGAATGATTGTCCAAGACTTGTTGGAGATCTGCAGAAATAGATGATTTTGATGTCGGAACTTCTAGTGAGCATAATTGTGCAATTACGCCTCGTTGTTCTTTCTTTAGAAGCTTTGTCATGACATTAGAGCTTATTATCCCTCCTGGCTTCCCTTCAATACCCCGTAATTCGACTTCCTTTCCTTCTGAAAAAAATTTCAAGAAAAGTTCTTGAAAATTAAAAGCTACCGTCCCCAAAGATTGTAACCATTGTACTCCTAGTACAACATCAGCACCTCCCATAGGAATGGCAAGCATTGGACTAATCAATACATATTCCCCCATGATTAGCTTGATATTATGGCATTTTCCAGAGCAATTTATAGTTCCTCCATTTGCAACCATCACTTGACATTCTGGTGCTGGGTATAGGAAACAATTTAATTCCTTGGCTACCTTATAATGAATAAAATTATGGGTGCTACCTGAATCAATCAACACTATTACCCTTTTCTTCTTTATATGTCCTTCTATCTTGAGAGTTTGAGGAGTGGTAATTCCTGCCAGTGCATTACACGATATGGTTGGATTCATTTCTTCTTCTTCTAGGGGTGGTTCCTGGTGTATATCCTCTTCTTGTTCATTTTCTTCTTCTTCTTCACAATCTATGTAAAATAATTTCTTCTCAGCACACTTATGACCTTTAGTGTATTTGCTATCACCACTGTAGCAAAGCCCTTTTGCTCTTTTTTCTTCCAATTGTTGTGGTGTCAACCTTGTAGGTTGTGGAAATCTAGATGTAGCCACACTTCCTTCTTTATAGAATTGAGTAGTAGACTTCCTTGTTGCCATAATTTTACATTCAACTTTTTTTGCCAACCTGAATGCCTTCTCTAATGAATCAGGTTCCAGAACACGAACTTCATGTTGAATGTTATCCTTTAAACTGCCTAAGAAGAGATCAATCCTGTGGTCCTCTGAAATATCAGTTACCCTTATACTCAATTTTTGGAAGTCCTCAATGTGCTGCCCCACTAAACCTTTTGTTTGAGATTTATCAATTGGGTAAAGAAGGTGTTGCTCTTTGTATCCTCATAATGTGCTATCATTTCCTCCGTAAAAATTGACCAAGTGACAATTTTTTTACGGGAGCAAAGCCATTGATACCATACAAATGTATTTTGTTTTAAATTTAAAGTTGCAATGCGTACCTTTTGTGTGTTTTGCACGTTATGGAGATCAAAATATTGCTCCATCTGTAGTATCCATGTTACAGGATCCTTTCCATCAAACTTCCTCATATCCATTTTTGGAATATGGTGGTTCTTCCCGCCAACATTCGAGTTTACGAAATCATGATTAACATTTATTTTGTTCTCATCAAGAGGTTCTTCTCCTATATTTCCACCATTAGGAATCATTTCTGGTTTTAAGCTTGTCATCAAGCCTTCCATGTATGCTTTTAGATCACTCTTCATGTTTTCCATGTTGTCTTTTATGTCATCCATCTTAGCTTCCATGCCCACTTCCATGCCATCTATCTTAGCTTCCAAACCAATCATCTTAGCTTCCACGCCTTTCTTCAAACCATCCATCTTAGTTTCCACGCCTTTCTTCAAAACTTCCATTTCATTTTTTGTTGTTCTTTGCGAGAGCGAAATCTGCTCTTGTAATTTTGATATGTCATGTTGCCATTCTTCATCTTCATGAGTCATAGTAGAGCCTTCTGAAGGCTTAATGGGTGTTGAATTATTTTTAGGAGCCATTTTAGAATCCAATATTGATATCTATTCTAAAATATTCCCTTGGAATCAATTCAACTTGATTCTTCAAACAAGACTTATGCAATTCAGAAAAAAAAATACACACCTTTTACTATCTTTTAGGAGATCGATATTGAAATTGAATTAGCTCTGTAATTGAAAATCTTCGATGTCTGAAATTCAGCCCTGTAGTAGCCCTCTAAAGCTTCTTTCAAATGCCACAGGTCTGACCTGATTTTGATTCTCCAAGACAAAGTTGTGTCCAATCTCCCACAATGACCTAATTCTGGACTGGTTCAGTAGAGCGAACTTGTACGACTTGCCACGTGTCACTTTTTTGTCCTTTGTCTCTGAAATTGATAGCGAAGAAACTACAGGCCGTGTACTGGTGATCACTTTTGACGGCACTCCAATCCAATCTTCATAGAGAGAGTTATTAAACTTTTCCCACGATCACCTCTTTGAGATGAAATTCAGGAGCCTGAAAAAGCACTACCTTCCACAGATCATATCTCCAAAAATATTGCGAACCAAGCTCTGAAATTTTTTGACAAATTTCCTCAGGGTTTCAGCTTCGCACCATATGAATTTCAGATTCTGAACCTTCGTAGAAACAGATTTATAGCGAAAATGCCACGATGACCTGTTTAGAAGCTTGAAAAAAGACCTGACTTCCACAGATGATATCTCTGCAAATATTGCGAACCAAGGTCTGAAATATTTATACAAGATTCCTCAGGATTTCGGCTTCGCACCCTAAAAATTTCAGCTTCTGAAACTTCGTAGAAAAAAAGTTATAGCGAAAATGCCACGATGACCTGTTTGGAGCAGCGAAACCCTAGAATCCAAAGCTCTGATACCAAATGTTATGTAACCAACTCCAAAAATAGAAGAAATGAGATATCAACGCCTTAGAAATAAGCCACTTCGAGGGGGAAACCTCCAATACATTACATGAATTATCAATTCTTGGATGATACAATTCACAAAACCTCCTTTCTATATATAGGAGTCCATGGGGCCATAATATAATCCTAGTGGGCCACAATGTAATCCTAGCCGACCTAACAATAATAATTTAAGGGCACAATAATAACAAAATGGGGGTTACAAGGGTACACTAATAAAAATAAGGGGTTTACACTAATAATAAGGGGCTATACTAGTGATATAGGGACCTAACACGCTTTTGCTAGTGCCACTATGCAAAATTGCAAAAATCACAAAAATTCTAAAATTTTCAAAAATTGCCCAAATTTCTTCAAATTTTCTATTGTGGGATGTTGATGAGGTGTGCTAGAAAATTATTGATGCCTCAGCAAGAATATCAAGCTTTTACCCTTCATTTTTCTTGGTTAGGGTTTCAAGACTTGATTTGGCTTGTTGGAGCTTTGAGCTTGTAATTTGGTTTTTCTTGAAGTAGTGTTTGGCCCTCTTTATCAATATGTCTTTGTCCTTGTTTTCCTTCTCCAGGAGCTTCTCAAGATGTTGGTTGGATTTTTCAAGCCATTTCTCCCGGTTCTCATTGACAATGATGGAAAACTGTTCATTCAAAGTGAGCTTATTAGCAAGCTCAACCTCCTTTTGCCTCTCTAGTTCTAGAGCTCTTTTCAACCCTCTAGTCCTAGGTCTTCTTCTTGAAACTTGTTCTTCTGCCTCATTTGTTTCATCATACCTTTCATAAGCCTCATCAAGCAAGGCCTTTGCTTTTTTTTCTTCTCTCTTTGCCTTGAGAAGTTGAATCTCCATGATGGCTTGCTTCGTCTTGAGTTGTTCATTTTCTTCCTCATAGTATGAAATGACAAACTTAGATCTCTCTAAGTTGGTCTGAATCTCCCTAATTTGGACATCCTTTTTCTTGATAATTAATTTGGAGGCCTCATCATCATGCTCCTCATCTAAATCAACAAGGTCAAAATCTGTCTCTGTCTCATGGAGGTCATCCTCCTCGTGAATGCCTTCCTCATGTATATCTTCCTCTGCCATATTTTATTTTCCCTTCTGTACCTTCTTTTTTGGTGAAGAAGGTAGGGCCCGTCCCACAATCTATGGGGAAAACACCTACCTATACCCTCTCTGATATGCCTTTTCCAATATGTTGATTTCATTCCCTTTAGGCTTGCTGACCTCAACTCTACTAGGTGACTCATCCTGCTCATAAAATGGTGATGATGATGGTTATGGTGATGGAGTATGTGAAGTGGAATAAGGTGGAGGCATAGATGTAGTAGGGTGAGATGAAGAATGCACATCTTCAGCATGTGGAGCTTTTGGATCAGTGAATATGTCATTTGCAATGAAGGTGTCCCATGAGATGCCCACTTGATCAAGGTGATGGAGCACAATGATTTTGATCAATGAGTGGTGGAAGAGGCTATTCATTTGCTGGTCATAGTCTCTCTTTTGCACAATGTAAGCCATTTTATCAATGCTCCTGAATAAAAAGTATGGGATATTGAGAAATCTTACTTTTTAGAACTGCATCAGCAGTCTAATGTGGTATGTATAGAGCCTAGAAAACCTCCCTTCACAAGAGAAGTACTTCATGATGATTTTCATCATGGGTGCATACCTATCAATAAGGTAGCTGAAAGGGAAAACCCTCCTCCTTTCATTTATGTATCTTGGTTTGATTAATGGTTCATAGTACTGACCCTCCAAATCCTTATATTTAAACCATTTCTCTCCCATGTTTGGAATCCTTGTGGCAGCAGCAATGACAGATTTAGATAAACTGAAGGTCACACCTGCAAGGGTCACCTGATTATCTCTAATATTTGAAATGAAGACTCTACTCAACATAGGATGATGTTGGACCCTCTGAATCATGTTGCAAAAATCAAGGCAACCTACATATTCAAAACAAATGACAGTCATGGGAGAGGCTCTCAATTAATTTGTGTTGGTGGGCTCTAGCCTTAGGATTCTTCCTCCTTTGTGAGGCCTTCTCTGTTCTCTATCTTCTTCTCTTTGTCTACCCTCCCCCTCCATATAGTCTTTGTCTTCCTCCATAGTGTTAGGTGGCCAGTGAAAACCCTAGGGATAAGGTGGATGGGAATGGGGAGTGAAGATGGGTCTAGGGAATAGGAATAATTGTAGGAAAATTTAGGGAGATGGGGGAAGGGATAAGGGAACTTTAGGAGGTGATGGGAGCTCAAAATTTCAAGGGAATTGAAAATGAGAATTTAATTACAGGTTTAGGGAAGGGGCTGCCTAGGAATGTAGAAGCCTAGGACTTAGGGTTTTTAGGGAAAGTGATTTATGGATTAGGAAATGGTAGTGTAGGGGTAGGGATAGGGTAGGGATAGGGTTTTTAGCTGTGTGGGAAGGAAATGTAGGGTATTAGGGCATCAAATTTGGGAATTAGGAGTAGAACTAGGGTTTCACTTAGGAAAAATTCCAATTTCACATGAAATCTAAAGCACTATGAAATCATTATTTAGGAGTGCAAGGAGGCAACAAATTGAGTGTAATTACTTGAAAAAATGTGTAAGAGGCACTTGCTGAGAGTTTGAGAGAGTTTTGAGGTGATTTGGTGAGTTTTGGTGCCTAGAGACTTCACTGAGAAAAAGCGTAGCACATCGTGAAAAAGCGCAGTGCCTTTCCCAGAAGCACAATGCCAGTGGAGAATAAGCACAGCATTTCCTACTCTAAGCACAGTGCCACCCTCTGAAAGCGCAGCGCCACTGAAAAACTCAACCTCTAACTCTTCAAATTTACTTTTCCGGCTATGGGAGTGCAAGCTCGATGGATGAAATGACAAATGAGATTCTTTGTGATGTCTTGGTGGTATTTATACTTCATTATTTGAATGAATTGGGCCTTGGGACCCACTTTTTCTTTCTTCACTTTCAATTTAAACTCTGAATTTTTACCTTTGCGCAAGAATTTTTCCTTGACAAATTGATCACTTGATGACTTTGAGAACTCTTTGATTTGAAATTTTTGATGCTTTGGCATGTTGGAACTATGAGTTAGCAGCTTGGGAATCATGATACTTATTACATTTGAATGACATAAAATTACATAAATAAAATTAAAAATTACATATCAAATCCAAAATTACATGCTAAAACAATAAATTTTCATTACAAATCATCTTCATATAGTGAAGAGATGTTATTAGATCACCCTTTTCCTGCTGGTCTTATGTAGTGGAAATGAAGTTTTATTGGACCTTGGAAACCCTAATGACCTAATGAAACCTTGAAAAACCCTAAAAGACCTAATGAGACCTTGAAGGACTGAATTTCTTGATGACATGACTGATATGACTTTATGGATGATGTACAGTCAGCAAGGTATGAAACTATGCCAGCAAGTAATCAAATAGTAAGGAAGAGTGATGTTTTTGGACTAGGACTACCATCAGTGACTAATTTTTTGCATGACCTAATGAAATGAATAAAAAATTTCTGAGTAGGACCCTTAAAATGATATGGAAAGAGGATTTTTTATCACCGATGGCAGGATGCAAATATTGACACTAACATTGGCCTTATTGGGGATGATAGCTCTGAAAGAGGTGTCAAGAACACCATAGACCAGAAAGCCTTATCCATTGGGATAATACGGTCAAAAAATCAAACTAGTAAACATGACTAAAAACTGATAACTCAGAAGAAAAATACTAACTCAAGACAAACTCAAATGACTGAAAATTGACTCAATACTGACTTACTTGACTAAAAACTAAACTTTGAAAATGGCAGAAAATCGGTGAAGCTCCATAGCCTTCACTTCGGGCTCTAAAATCAAGTGATTCTCTACTTCACACTTGCAAAAAATGTAACTAATATTTACAATGAAATGGAAAATTGATTGAGAAATGTACTTCAGAAAAGATAGTGCTTAAGGAGCCTACCATTAACTGGTCCTCCTAAACACTCTTGTCCATTCATCTCTTCAAGCAAATAAAAATTATGTCCCCGACAAGCAGAAATCTGATATGGCCCTATCCATAAATTCTCAGATTTTCCATGCTTACCCTTATCCTCATTTCTGGCATCCCAGCGGAGTACTACAGCCCCAACCTTGAAGTTGTCTTCCTTTGTTTTTCGGTCATATATCTTCTTTATCTTGTCATGGAGTTTTGAAGTATTCTGAAATACCTCATCTCTCATCTACTGAAGGTGTATCATTTGATTAATCCGACGATGTATGTCATTTTCCTCAGTCCCTTCTTCTTACAGCAATCTCATTACTGGGACTACTAATGATGAAGGAAACATAGTATCGACACCATACACAACTTGAAAAGGAGACATGCCAATAGACTTCTTACTACTTACCTGGTCTACCCACAATGCATTGACCAACTTCTTATGCCAATTCTTTTTATTTCCCTCCAACATTTTCTTAATGATACTGATCAAGGATTTATTAGAGGACTCCACCAATCCATTACCTTGCAGGTAGTAGGTTGTAGAGTGTCCCAAATTAATGTTATATATGTCACAAAACTCAGTCATCTTCTTAGACTTGAATGTTTACGTGCTATCTGTAATAATATTAGTAGGACAACCAAAACGAGACAAAATATTAGTTTCTAAAAATTGAATGATGACAGAATCTATTGCTTGCCTGGTCGGGATCGCTTCGATCCACTTTTTAAAGTAATATGTGGTTGTCAACATCCACTTGTGTTGTGCAGATGATTTTGTGTGAATCTCGGCTATGAAATCTAGGCCCCACTGCTCAAATGGTGCATAACTGAAATAGGTTGAAGAGGTAATGGGAGAAGCTTTCTCTTACCCAGAAAAACTTGACATTCGTGGCAACTCATTACTGGTTTGTAGACATCTGAAAAATGTTTCGGCCAATAATATCCCTCTCTCAATATTTTATTGGTTTTGATCTTCCAATATAGGTGGCCCCCACAATCTCCTTTGTGGAAGTCATTCATCACTTCCTTAGATTCTTCTTCGACCAAACAGTTCAGAAACACACCTCCGGGATCCTTCCAGTAAAGTGCATTGTCCAATATGCAATACTTAGAAGCTTTTAGTTTCAAAGATCTGCCTTGACTCTTAGTCATGCCTAGAGGAGGGTTTAGGTGCTGCAAAACATAGACAATATCATAATATTGGGGAGATGACAAAAAGGTATCGGATAGCTAAATGAGATTCACTTCTTCTTCATTATCGTACAAGGTTGAAATCAGGTTGATGTCTAGATCATGGAGGTTTGACTCAGCCATGAGCTTGGCTAAGCCCTAACCTTTTATTGCCTTGGTGGGCTTGATCTCAAGGTCATATTCTAGTAATGTTGTTATCCAACTCCCTCTCCTACCTTATGGGTTTGTCTGCATGAGAACTTCTTTTACAAGTGCATTAGGCACATAGGAAAGAGTATGTGAATGCAATATGTAACTCTGAAATATTTTAGCGCTTTAACCAAAGACAAAACCTGTTTCTCTATGATGTTGTACCGAAGGGCTACATCTCTAATATTGCGACTGAAAAATGCAATTGGTAACTCATTTTTATCCCTTTTCTGCATCAAGACATTTGCCATAGTGTGCTCAGAAGAAAATGCGAATATTATGAAATCAATAGTATAATCAGGACTTATCAAAATATGAGCAGTGGTCAACGCAAACTTTACTGAGTTGAAAGACATTCGGGAATCTTCAGACCACTTCAAATCATTATCTTTCTTTAACATATTTGTCAAATCTCTAAGATGCTCAACCAAATTAGGAATGAATCTATGTAAGAAATTCATCTTACCATTGAATGCTTGTATTTCATTTTTGCTGCGAGGGAAATCAATCTGTTGAATTTCTTGAACACGAGAAGGGTCAATCTGGATCCCATCCTTGGAGATGATGTGACCGAGAAGTTTGCCCTCTTCCATGGAAAAAATGATTTTATTTGGGTTGAGATATTTTCTGAACTTTCTGCATCTCTCGAAAAAAATTCTTAAATGGTGCAAATGTTCATCATCAGAATGTGAAAACATTGTCAAGTCATCTAAATAAACAGCCAAGAAAACATTTTTTTCATTGGAGAATGCTATGTCCATGGCCCACTGAAATCTGGCCCCTGCATTTTTCAAATAAAATGGCATATTTGCATATTTGAATATGCCCCAATGTGTAGTAAATGTTGTCTTGTCCTGATCATCCTCGTGCACCAAAATTTGGTTGTATCCAGAATAGCCATCTAACAGTGACATCCGGGAAGAACCGACAACTTTTTGAAGGACGTCATCCATTTTAGGAAGTGGATAATTTTCCTTGAGAGACGCTTTGTTAAAGTTCCTGAAATATTTTCAAAATAGAATTTTTCCAGTCTTCTTTCTTAATAGAACCAAATTCGAAATCCAATCAGAAAATCTGAGAACAAAAATAATACCAGACTTGAAAATTTTGTTTACCTCTTTTTCAATTGATGGAAGCAATCTAGGATTGATACTTCTCAACTTTTTCCGAAAGGGCTTTTGATCAGACTTAATCGGAATAGTGTGTTGAATGATGTTCTTGTCATACACCTTTAAATCTGCATATTCCCAATCGAAAACATCAAAAAATTCATAAAGTAATTTAACATATTCAGCCTTTACCTTCGGAGATAAGGACTTGGATAGCTTAACCATCTTTGGTTTGTCTTTTGTTCCAATGTTTACATATTCAACACCATTTTTCGTAGGCACCAATGTAGGATTTCTTTCTACGTCATCTTTTGTCAAAGAATTCTTCCAAAGGTATGAGACCTTTCGGAATATTGTTGTCTTTCAGCTATAGTATATCCATATGAGTTTCTTCTATATCCTAGTCATCTTTATCACAAATTTCATCTATGGAACAATTATCAAATTTAGCCTCACCTTGGAGAAAGTTATTTACCTGCTTATCATCCCAGAAAACTTGCCAATACTGCAAGTTATCGGGAACAGTGGGACGGTGTTTCATATGAATCTCAAACTTCATGTTTGAAAAGACAGGGATCTTAAAATTGCTTGCAGCTGTAGCCAATGAATCTTCCATGAGATTTTGAGTTTGTTGTGAAACCAACTCCAAAAATAGAATAAAATAGAGATCAATGCCTTAGAAATAAGCCACTTCGAGGGGGAAACCTCCTTTACATTACATAAATGAGCAATTCTTGGATGATACAAATGCCAAAACGTCCTTTATATATATAGGATTCCATGGGGTCATAATATAATCCTAGCCGACCTAACAATAATAATGTAAGGGCACAATAATAACAATATGAGAGTTACAGGGGTACAACGATAATAATAAGGGGGGCTACACTAACATGATAAGGGACTACACTAGTAATATAGGGACCTAACATGCCCCTCTCCTTCAAAAAGGTGTTGTCATCATCGCTTGATTATTTTTTGATGCTTCTATATAAAATTCTCATCCTCCCATGTGGAATCTTCTACAGGAAAGTTCTTCCACTTGCTGAGATACTCTGAAATTGATCGTACTTGTCGAGTTCTTATTTATGTGTCTGCTTCAGAACTTCTTTCAATGTGATGTTGATCTTCCTATTGTTTCATTTGATTATGCACCAAAGTTAGGTTATCCTTTGAGTGTTGGAGAACTTGTTGTTGATGCTCGATGTGATCTTCCACTACTTCATTATCCATATTATATTTCATTTGATCCTTCAACCCATCCAACTTAGCCTTTATTTTTTCTTTTCAACCATCTATGTCATCTTTGATTGCTCTTTGTAAGATCGAAATTTTTTGCACTTGGTACTGTAATTTTGATATCTCATACTACAATTCTTCCTCTTCATGTGTCATAGTATAACTTTCTAAGGGCTTAACGGGTATGGAATTATTTTTTGGAGGCATTATAGAACCCAATACTGATAAAAATTCTTCAATATTCCCTTGGAATCACTTCAAACTACTTTTTCAAACAAACGTTATGCAATTTTAAAAAACAAATAATAACCTTTTTCTTTATTTTGAGGAGCTCGATGTTGAAACTGAATTATCTCTATT
Source organism: Pinus albicaulis (assembly GCA_034641835.2). Lineage (NCBI taxonomy): Eukaryota > Viridiplantae > Streptophyta > Pinopsida > Pinales > Pinaceae > Pinus > Pinus albicaulis. The sequence continues at coordinate 1,293,893,980 of CM076583.1, read as the reverse complement.
ATTTCATATATTCAATATCTGAAATTTTTTTCTGTAGTAGCCCTCTGAATCTTCTTTTGAATTCCATAGGTCTAACCTAATTTGGATTCTTCAAGGCATAGTTATGCCCAATCTCCCACAATGACCTAATTATGCACTAGTTCAGTAGAGCGAACTTGTATGGTGTGCCACGTGTCACAGTTTCCTCCTTCGACTCTCAAATTGATACACAAGAAACTAAAGTCTGTGTACTTGGGGCCACTTTTTACAGAATTCCAATCTGATGGTCAGAGAGAGAGTTATGATGATTTTTCCACGATCACCTCTTTGAGATGAAATTCGAGAGCCTGAAAAAACCCTAACTTCCACAGATCATATCTCCAAAAATATTGCGAACCAAGATCTGAAATTTCTACACAATTTTCCTCAGGATTTCAACTTCACTTTGTAAAAATTTCAGTTGCTGAAAATTCGTCAAAAAAAAGTTATAGCGAAAATTCCACGATGATTTGTTTAGGTGCAATTCGGGAACTTGAAAAAACCCTAACTTCCACAGATCATATCTCCGAAAATATTCAGCACCAAGATCTGAAATTTTTACATGATGTTCTTCAAAATTTTGGCTTCATTCTGTAAAAATTTCAGCTTCTTAACCTTCTTAGAAAAAAAAATTATAGCAAAAATTCCACTTTGACTTGTTTGGAGCAGCGAAACCCTAGAATCCAAAGCTCTCATACCAAATGTTATGAAACTAGCTCCAAAAATAGAAGAAAAGAGAGATCAACGCCTTATAAATAAGTCACTTCAAGGGGGGAACCTCCTTTACATTACATAAATGAAAAATTATTGGATGATACAAATGAAAAAACCTCCTTTCTAGATATAGGATTCCATGGGGTCACAATATAATCATAGCTGACCTAAAAATAATAATGTAAGGGCACAATAATAACAATATGGGGGTTATAGGGGTACAACAATAACAACAAGGGGGGATACACTAACATAATAAGGGAATACACTAGTAATATAGGGACCTAACAGACTCCTTGGCACAACTATAAGTGTATACTCCTGAAACATTCTCAAAATATCTAGTACAGCATTCCTATATTGTCTCATTCGAGGATGGTTAGCTTGATATTCACCTTTAACTTGCTTGATCACAAGTTCTGAATCACCATACATAGCAATCCTTCTTGCTCCCAATTTCTTCAAGATCTTTAGGTCAGTAATCAGTGCTTCACACTCTGCCTCATTGTTAGTGCAATCAAAATCTAACTTGTAAGATCATAATCTAACATTTGTAGGAACCTTACTATGTTGATGAAAAGGGTTGCGGACCCAAATTCAAATGCCTACCCCGTCTTTCCCTAGGGCACCATCAAATTCCATGGACCATAGACCATTTTCATCCTCCAAGTGCTGAAAATATTATTTATGTTTTGACTCAACTTTCTGGACTATTTCTTCATGCTTCTCTGGACTTTCTTTCGCTTTATCTAATGAATTTTATGAATTTTTCTCTGCCTCATCTTATGGTTGTTCTGATGATCTTGGAAGACTCTCTTTTTCCTTTTCTATAGCTTCTCTGATATAATTATGAATCTCTGGAACATATTCTACTTCTACAAGTTGGCTCTCTACATCATTTAAGCCACTATCATTAAACAAAATGAATGACTCTAAATTTGTATGTACAACATTTATCAGATGATTGTTGGGATTTTCTTTTCTTGTGATCATATATTTCATCTTTGTTTCTCAGTACAATTTTCTCAATTGTTTGAAAGCAAAGATAGTTGCATAAGAAAATTCTTATTGCAATGTGCCTCTCAATTTCCCCCTCCCAAGATCTTGACAGCAACATGCCAAACCATGGCAGTATTTCAGCTACCACCACATCCATTAGAACAATATTTGCCATAATCTGCTCTAGGGAGACTACCAAATATTTAATAATACCAATACAATGGACTCTACCTGAATCGAAGAATATAAGGCATGGTAGGGACGAGTGATATCAAGGCTCAACTTTTCCATTATGGCTTTTGGCATGAGATCATGAGAGGCTCCGGAGTCTAACATGGAATTGTGTAAAATTCATTGGTGGATTCTTAGACTCAAGTAGAAAGGAGGAACCTTGCTATCTTCTAATTGACCATCAATAGCAGGACCAAAAATGATTTTGGGTTAATCATCTTCGACATTTACCATGTCGGAAAAAGGATCTACTTTAAGCATCTTAGCAACATGGGACTTATACTTCTTATTCTTAACAAGCTCGGTTAAAGGAATAGACACTTTTAATTTTGAAATTTTAGTTTCTAGGCTGAAAGGAGTGGTTTAGTCTACCTCTTTAATGATGATGTCTTGTTGTCCATCATGGTCCTTTGATGGAGCTTATTTCTTTTGACTTTCCTTTTTCTTATTTTCTGAACTTGTGCATGGTTGATTTACCTTGTTCTGATTTGTGACTGCAAGCTCTTTTCCTTTACTTTGATTACCCGAAGGATTTTGCTTTGTCTGAGTATATTTCTACTGAGATGCTCTCTTATGAATGGGATTAATAGGCACATCTCTGCTCCTCAATGACAGCTACCTATTTTGTGAACTAAGTGCATTCAAGTACCCTTGTTGATAATCATCTTATTTAGTCTCCAATTCATGATCATTGGTAAGGATGAAAAATTCATTCTTAGGCTCATTGCTCTTTTCAAAATACTCTTCCATCTTCTGCCAAAAAAAAGCAAACCATCAGCCTTGAAAAGGAGATTTTCCTCAATAATTGTGTCTTCATCTTCTTCTTCTATTACTTGAGCATAGTTCTGCTGCAAGGGTGTCCTAATTTTTTGTTGTTGTGTCGGTTGCTCAGGAGCCCGCTGTTCTCTCTTCTTGATTATTAATTGAGGTTGTTTTTGGCCTCTGTAGTTAGGATTTCTGACCTTAGGCTGTCTCCTAGTGATGGACATCCTGTCAACCATCCTTTAAATATTCCTTATCAAAGTGTCCATCTTGGAATCGGAAGATGAGGTGGATGGTTCATCTTTAATGGTGACTTTTCTCTCATTTCTAGCTCTAGCTCTTTTCATCAGCATATTTGCTTCAATGTTGATTGTGTTCTTTTGCATATATTCCAATGTAGCTGGATTTCTTTCCCTTAGTTGGTAGGCCATGTAGGGATCAAATGCATCTAGATAACGTATGAGAGCTAAGCCTGGAGGAGGCTTGATCTCAACGGGAATTGCGTTATAAATTCTATTGAAGCGAGTATTGAAATCTTGGATTGATTCATTGAGATTTCTCTTTATGTTCTCATACTCAGAAAGAAATTTTAAATGATTTTTCTTCACCTCCCATCGGGTTATAAATGCATAAACTAGCTGGTCTGGAGTGGAAATGGAATTAGAAGTTAAGGATCTAAACCAAACTTTGACATCTACAGAGAAGTGCTGGGCTATAATTCTCATTTTGGCATTGTCGGCATCAACTTCCTCCAAGTCTATGAAGTCAGTGACCTTAACAATGTGTTTTCTTGCGGATATGGTAGAATTTTCATCAAACAAGGGGACTCTTTGGCCATAACCCTGAGGTATATCATTCAATTGAGCAGGTAAGATAAGTAAGGAAAATCTGGCCATGATTCCTGTTGAGTGAAGTGATGGATTGACAATGGGATGGGTTGGCTGAATAGGTAGTGGAACAACAATTGTAGGTACTAAAGTAGTAGGTATAAATGATGAGGTCGAGGGTGCAGATGAAAAAGATACAATTGATTGAGGTTGAGTCAAAACAGGTATTGACTCTTGATGGTAGAATTGGATCCAGTCTTTAATGTTAAGATCTGATTCGGGTTTGATCTCTTCAAAAATCCAATCTTCTTCAAGTTTCAGAGAGCTGAGATCTATTTCAGATAATGACTTGACCTCAGAGAGTCTTAAAGTATCAAAGACTATGTCGGATAAAGAGGTTTCAGACTTAGATCTAAATAATTAATATTCAAATTTCAGATCATACGGTATATCTTCAAGAGACAGTACTTTAGTAGGAAGTGAAGTAGATCTTACCAATGGGATTGGTCCTGACTAAATCTCTGTAGTTTGATATTGTAATATTCCCAAATTTTCACATAATATTTGGAATATTAGAGTCCTTGATTTTCTTAATGAATTAAGTAAATAAAAGGGTGGAGGGACCCACAATCCTCAATAAGAATAAATATCCACTTTGTGTGTGTGAATGTGGATTGATTTAGACTAGATCTGCAAAAAGAGGTAGTTGGGAAACTACTAATGTGAATGAGATTGGACATCATGTGTCATTTAATGGGAGATATCATGGAGGGTTGATTCAGTCAACTAAGATCTTGAAGATGTAAAACAAAGGGTCATTGAGTATTAATGATCAAGTGATGGAGGATCATATGGAAATGAAGCATGCATGAAGGAGGAGGTGTACATTGCACCTAGATTGTTTGGTTGATTTGGTCAAACAACACAGTCCCACTTGGAGGATCTTGTCCACATGAGACTGCGCAGTTGAGATTAGGGTCAAGGCTTGGGATGGCTCAATCATTATAAAGGAGATGAAGGCAAAGGTGAAAGGCATCTTGGATTATTTGATGTATGATCATTTAGATCTGGAATTGTCAAGTGACATTCCACTGCATTCTTGGGCTGTTTAGTAGAGATTGCAGGTGTTGTTTAGCACAGGGTGTTCCCGGGTGGGAATCCCTCCTCTTTCTTTGAGCGATCTCTAAGGAAGAGTTTTTTACTTCAATATACATCAGGATTTAAGTACCATTTCCTTTTTCTACTTTCTACAGAACATTCATATTCAGAAATCTGCAGATTTCTTAAGATCGGTTTGGAAGGTGGAGGTTGTCTTCAGTACTTCAGCTGGAGAACAAGGTGAGGTATTTTTCCCATCACTTGGGCTTATAGATCAGCACTCCTAGAGCCACATTGTAGATCTGGCATCAGGAAAAAAATTATTGACCTCCTAGCAGCAGTATTCTCTTCAAGAATAATGTTGTCCATTTTGCAGATCTGAAAGGAGGAAGGAATTTGCTAGTACTTCAGCTAGAAATCCAGTGAAGGATCATTCCTTCACATTACCATCAGTCTCACCACCATCCTGAAGCTTATTGCATCATTTTTCAGTAGGCAGAAGGCCTCTCTTTCCCTCACAGCGCAGTTTCTATTGGCAGCTGTGTTGCAGCAGTTGAATTCATCATTGGAGGATTGAGAAGGTAGATCTAGAGCTCTCAGCTCATAGATCTGATGAAGGGGTCAGCCCTTCAAGCATACATCTGATCTAAACACAAATTTCAGCCATTTATTCTTCAGATCTGTATTTCCCAGCAAATCAAGGATCAAATCCAAGGGAGGTGATTTTCCAAAGTTGTAGATCTGGAAAATCCTTTCTGGGTTATCTTGGGAATCCATCACATTGGCCAGATCTTGAATCTTGGCATCACCAAAGCTCCATTTTTGAGTAGATCTGCATTTATCTTTTCAGCCTGCAACCATATGTTTATATTCTGCTGAAGAGACAGCACAGTATTTGTTACAGAGCCTCAACAGTAACATTGTACCTGCTTCACACATGTTTTCAGGGTGATCCTAGCTCATATTTTTGGCTAGATCTACCTATATCTTGTAATTGTGTAACTGATTCATCTCCAATATAATAAAATGGCTCAAATCTTTCTTCATATTCTGATTTGCACTTAGATTTATTTTTTATCTTGCTATAAGTTCTTATATTGTGTGAAGTATTATTGCATTCTCCCTTTTGGGGATATTACAGATATCTATGCCTCTAGAAAATATTCTCTGGATCTTTGAATGGATCATCTGGATCAGGATCAGGATTTGCTCTGGTATATATTCTTGAAGCTAGCTCTACAATATTGGCACTGAAATTATCCAATCAGCCTTTCTGAAACTTAACCCTATCATCCAAAGTGTTAGAGTCGGTCTTTACATCCCTCCATCAGAGATCATTTCTCTTATTGAATTTCATTGTTTAGGTGTCTAATTCTGCTCATTCATCTGCATTCCGTTAGGGGCATGCCATTGTCTGACGAAAGGGCTTTGTTCTCTCATTTTCCCTCATGCTTGTACCTGCTGGGTTGGTCAAAATTTTTCAAAATTCATCAAAGTTCAGTTCATGTCATTTATAGTCATAGATGCTATTTTGGTCAAAAAAGAGTCATTTTAGTTTCTAGGTCTAGGGTTTGGTCTTCAGTAATGCTAAATAATTCCCGCAAGCCATGAGGATATTTTCAACAAGTTTCATTTCAATATTTACATATTCAAATATGCTCGAGGACGTTTCTTCTTCAAAACTCTGTTTTGAAGAAGAAATTGTCGAATTAGTTGTTTGTAATAAATATGTATTTTAAAGTTTTTTCGCCATGAAGACTTCAAAATCAGACTCTGGTCTTCCTTTTCCGAAGTTCAATGCCACCATCCCTGCAAAAATCAACCAAGAAAACATCATTTCAAGCTCAGAAAGTCAGTGAGGAAACAAAAAGACAGAAGTTGTATTCAATGCAAAAAGTGCCAAAGTCAATAACATTACAAAATGGGTTTTGAGAAGCAAAAATTAAAACCATCTCTATATAAGATATTTCTCCAAGATTATTCATTCATTTTCATCAAGAGTTATTGAGAAAATCTAAGAGAGAAGTCGAGTTGGAGTTGAAAGAACGAAACAGTGATTTTAGAAGGGCCAACTGTGTGATTTAATTGAGCGCGGCGCATCCACAGAGCGCGGCACATAGAGCCGGAATTCATCGTGCACTTTCCAAAGGGTGCGGCGCACCCACACGACGCGGCGCATTGGGTTTGTGCGCAGCGCACAGAGCCCCAAAGGCCAAACTCATCTTTGCTCCATAAAAACTCAATGCGATTTACTTCATTTTTCTCCAAGTAAGTTCTACGCCCTTGCTATTTGAGTTTAACTCCTATTGGGTGCTATTTGAAAGGAGGAATTCAAAGAGTTTAAATGGTGTAAATATAACCCTATATCCGTATCAAAATTTTCTCCTAGGGTTTGAAATTGGGTGTCAAAACTTGAACTTTGGTGCTTAAAACTCCCACCCCATTTCCATTTGTGCTCTTATCACTGTCATCACTGTTATCACTGTTATTACTGTCACACTATCATACCACAGTCCCTCTCCTATTCCCGTTGTCCTTTACCCTTTTGTTCCCATGTGTTAATCCTCAAAATCTATCACTTACCATCCATTGACAAAAGCCTAATTTCCACCACATTCAAGGACTGCCTCTATATCCTAGATTTCACTTATATTTTGTCATTTCACTTACTCCTATTCCTAAAAACTACCCCCATCACTATCACTCATTCCCATTACTTATAAATCCCCAAATCCCTAAGTCCCCCCAAACAGTGACTGTCCTCACGCTTAAATCTCACTTGACAGTCCTTTTTTCCCACTGTGATATTTCTCCACAACACCTTATTATATATGGTGCACATTTGGCATTAAAACATACACAAAACTCTTGTTTTCACCATACATATATCAGCATATACTTGTCAAACACCTTGTTTTCAGCATCATGTCAGAGACAAATTCATCATATGAGCAGGGATATGAGCAGGACAGTGATTCAACCACAGAGCTAAATGTACCGAGGAGGTCTCATAAAAGTGGCAGGCACGTCAGGGAGGAGCCCACTTCTTTGGCTCAATTGCAGGCCTGCCCGCTTGCAATGACATGCTTTCAGCAACATTCATGTTTTCGGTATTGTGAGATGATATCTTAGATTCAGCACCATCTGGAGTTGGTTTGCTTATTTGTCCTACATTTGCATGATGGTCATGTAAACCTTGCTGGAGTGAACTTCACCTTGACACCAGAGACCATTTCTGAGGCAACCGGGATGCCAAACATAGGTGAGGAGTGGAATAAGAGACAACAGCTGGATAGAGCATATTATGAACCTTACATCAGGCCTGGATATTTGAGGCAGTTGAGTAGAGTATTTCCATTCTGGTTTCTGAAGGAGTCCTATGTGCCATTAATGAAACTCATCATTAGATACTTCAGCTGTGAGGGTAGATTCTCATGCCTTTATGCATACCATATCAGAATTTTGATGCATTTCACGAGAGTGCGACTGATGAATATTCCATACTTCATGTGCTGAAACATAGAGCAGATGACTACCCTTGTGCAGAAGAAGACTCCAGAGCAGCAACATAACAACATTTATCATTATGCGCTCATCAAAATCATTGTAGTACATCAGCTTGGATTGCAGGGCATCACATGGGATGAGTTCATTTCCCATGACTTCTTTGCAGCCCTTCAGCCTCCTCTCGAGATTGTTCATGATGAGGGAGAGCCTTCGCATTAGTTTGAGTTTCCCGAGACTGAGCCTATCAGTGCTCCAGTGTGTTTGACATATCAGAGAGGCCACAGAGCCTTATTTGCAGCAGCACGACGAGTACTATCTCCACCAGGGGTGGAAGGGGTCTCGTTGCCTTCATCAGCAGCGCGAGTACTATCTCCACATGGCGTGGAAGGGGTCTCACCTTCTACATCAACACAGATACAGGTTCAAGATAGAGGCAAGAGGCCTATGCACGATGAGGGCCCTTCAGGAGGTCAAGATACTGATTTTATATTGATAGATGTTGATTCGAGCTCTCCCAGCTCAAAGCTGAAAGAAATCATCCAGGAGCAGAAAGCTGAGATCAACACGTTGATCGAGAAATTGCAGAGAGCTCAGTGGGTTATAGATTACTTGGATCAGCAGAATAAACAACTGGAGGATCAGCACACACTCATGGAGCTGCAGAGAATCCGTGAAGACCGTGAATTGGCCCGAAAGAGACTAGGTGACATGACATCATTTGAGCGAGAGACTTGCCTTACGAGAGTCAACATTCATCTGGAGAAGCTGTTGGCAAAGGCCAATAGGGACAAAGACATGCTCAGACATATTAAAAACCACTATTGGGCCCACACACACGTTTGCAGAGCCAGAATGAAGATCCTGAAGGCGAGGTTGAGAAAAGCACTGAAACGTCGGAAAAGGCCGGATCCACTTCGAATCTTGGCTGAAGCTTCCTTGGCTAAGCATGAGACATGATGGGAGACCTTCACTCCAAATTTCAGCAAATTTGGAGAAAATTTTGTAATTTTTGAAAATTTTGGTTGCAAAACAGGTTTTTCCCCCCGACACGTCGCGCCACCCGACGCGCGCTTATGATTGGGAAATATTCTGGAGGAAAACTTGATATTTTTGGGTTTTTTATGGTAAATTATGCATGCTCAGGAATGGCTGAAAAATTTCATGAAATTCTGGGTGGTTTAAAAGGTCAAAAACACTCCAAAAATGGCCTTTTTGCCACTTTTTGCACCAGCAGGAACCAGTCTTGGAAGATTGCAGTTTTGGAGGGGCAAATGACATCCAAATTGACACATTCCACTTGGGTTGGATAGCAGAAATCCAGGGCTTTCCAACGAGCTATCATGAGCTCAATTTAAACTTCAGGAAGTGCCCAAAAAACAGGCTCAAAGTGGCCCGGCGCATTGAGTTTTCTGGCGCGGCGAATAGAGGAATTTTGCCCAATTTTCACTTTCCAGCTCAGAAATTCGGCCAGTTTGACTAGTTTCACTTTTGGATGTAATTATTGATATATCTTGATGTAATTTTGTGGCTATGATGTAAATTTGGCATGTTTTTACTTGTTCTAGAGGATTCATTCACTAAAAAGTGAAAATTAAGTGAATGGATCAGTTTCCTAGCATATAGAGGCAAGTTGTTTGGCTGCCTAGATTTCAGTTCCATGTTTAGAATTGGTTGAAAAAGCTCCTATAAGGATGATATAGACCCATAGAGGCATGGGAAGGGGTTAGGATGGTCTATATATTGTATTTTCTGAGGCATTTTCAGGGTTGGACTCTTGGGAAAAGTTTGGCACTCCATTGTATATCCATTTTCAGTTTTTGGCAAAGGAAAGACCAGAGTTTTGCAGCACTTGTTGGGATCCTTGTGGCTTCTGAGTTTTGATGATGTTCTTCTCATGTTATTGTAAGTTTCATTAATTTTATATGTATGCCATTTCCCTTCTCTTTGCTTCTGAATTAAACAAATGAGTAACTGAGGTAGAATTCATTGATTTGATGGTGCTCTGCCTTAGACTTTTGTTTAGTTTTATATGTTTTTTGTCAGTTTGAAGAGGATCCTTGCACCCTCTTGCCCTCTTCAGCTCCTCAGTAGTATTTTCTATCCATTCATCGAATCTAAGACATCAAAGTCATTGCCTTCCCTGCCCCAACTTGAACTCTGCAAGAATTTGGCCTCATCCCCAAGCCCAAAATTTCCTTTCCCTTTTTTCCAACAAAAACCCCTAAAAATCATTCCAAACTCCTTGATTAATATACCTAGCCTAAAATTAGCATTCATTTCAGTCATCTCAAGGCCTATTGATACATTTTTCTTGAGATTGACCCGGAGAGAGCCCTCTCCTGTTCTGGTAGGGCTAGCTACCAAACTGAGCGTGGTTTGGTGTTACCCTGAATCCCGCCTTCTTTCAGCCTGAGGTGGATTTGGGAACTAAAACAAAGGATCAAATTAGAGTGATTCTTGTCATGCACCCAGGGAAAATAAATCTTTTATTCCCTGAAAATGGCGCCAGTATGTTATCACTCCACCGAATCTCTAAGGCTGAGAAAGATTCTAAAAAGAGGTAAACACAGACCAATCTGGCTTGGTAGCTAGCCCTACCCAACCGGAGAGGGATCTCTCCACAAATTCATAGCCAAGATGGTTAGATGAATTATGGTTTTAAGCTAGGTATGAGTACAGGGGTTTGTTTGTTTGAATTGTGTTGTTGGATGAGGATTAGTTCAAAGAGACTAGGTCGGGGAAAATAATATTGGGTTTGCAGAGATTCAATGGGGAAAGGTAGGGATAAAACCTAACACTTTAGGGTTTCAGGGTGAGATGGATCAGACTGACGAGGAGCTATAAAGATCAAGGCTAAGCATGAATTATTTCTAAACTGAAGAAAATGAACAGACTATGGATATTTTCCCAAAACAGAGCATGAGAGATGTATTATGTTTATCAACTTGAAAACTAGCATATCATAGAAATGAATTAGATCATGAAACAAAAAATTCATACATAATGAGACATAAGAAGAACAATTCTAAATTTCCATACCACAGGTATCCTAAAGAAATAGCTACAACATTTTCATTAATTTCCTTCCAAATACTGATTACACTAGAGTCTCTGATCAATGCAACAACATACAACCTCTGAAATGATTCAAAAAGTACAAGATATAGACATCAAATAACCTCTCCCAACCTCAGGGGTAGAATCCATGAGCTAAGGAGTTTTTCCACCAAAAACTTAACTGAAACCTAGAGTGTAGGGAGGTCAAACTGACTCATCCCTCACTTTTTGGAAACTGATTCATTACATCTCATCAAAAAATTTCATCTAATGTATTTACCCTAGGTAAGTGTAAAAACACCATAATTACATTTACATCATTTATTTACAGAGGTAAAACATCATTTTCCCCAATGAAAATGGAAAAACTGAGAAAATTGGTAAATATCATCAAACTGAGAAAATTTGTCAAAAACGCAGTGCCATCTTCAGCTCCACTTTTGAGGGGGTTCTAGGTGTCCCAATTAATCTTAGGATAGCTCATTGGAAATCCTGTCCATTCTAATTTCCAGATCTATTCTTGGTTTCCAAAATGGTTCTTATTTGAACCTCCAAAAACTGATTCTCCCAAGACTGGTCAAAAGCGCAGCGCCAGCCTCGTAAACAGGACAAAAAGGTCATTTTTTGAGTATTTTTTGACCTTTTGACTGCCTCTTTGACCAAAAAAATCTTAGCAGAGTTGTTTTCCTGACTGTTAATTTCCTTCTGAGTCCAATGGTACCTTCATTTTGGCCATTGGAGGTCCCTAGGAAAAGCGCAACACCTAGGGCGCAACACTTTTTCCAGTGCCACTGTGCAAAATTGCAAAAAACACAAAAATTTCCCAAATTTCTTCAAATTTTCTATTGTGGGATGCTAATGAGGTGTGCTAAGAATTGAGTGATGCCTCAGCAATAATATCAATATTTTCCCCTTCATTCTTCTTGGTTAGGGTTTCAAGACTTGATTTGGCTTTTTGGAGCTTTGAGCTTGCAATTTGGTTTTTCTTGAAGCAGTGTTTGGCCCTCTTTCTCAATATTCCATTATCCTTGTTTTCCTTCTCCAGGAGCTTCTAAATATGATAGTTGGACCTGTGAAGACATTGGTCCCGGTTCTCATTGAAAATGATGGAAAATTGTTCATTCAAAGTGAGCTTATTAGCAAGCTCAACCTCCTTTTGCCTCTCTAATTCTAGAGCTCTTTTCAGCCCTCTAGTCCTAGGTCTTATTCTTGAAACTTTTTCTTCTGCCTCATTCGTTTCATCATACCTTTCATAAGCCTCATAAAGCAAGGCCTTTGCTTTGTTTTCTTATATCTTTGCCTTGAGAAGATGAGTCTCCATGATGGCCTGCTTGGCCTTGAGTTGTTCATTTTCTTGCTCATAGTATGAAATGATAAACTTAGATCTCTCTAAGTTGGTATGAAGCTCCCTGATTTGGGCATCCTTTTTCTTGATAATCAATTTGGAAGCCTCATCATCATGCTCCTCATCTAAATCAACAAGGTCAAAATCTGTCTCTATCTCATGGAGGTCATCCTCCTCATGAATGCCTTCCTCATGTATATCTTCCTCTTCCATATTTTATTTTCCCTTCTATACCTGATTTGTTGGTGAAGAAGGCAGGGCCCCTCCCATAATATGTGGGGAAAACACCTTCCTATACCCTCTTTGATATGTCTTTTCCAATATGTTGATTTCACCCTCTTTAGGCTTGCTGACCTCAACTCTACTAGGTGACTCAACCTGCTCATAAAATGGTGATGATGATGGTGATGGTGATGGATTATGTGAAGTGTACTGAGGTGGATGCATAGATGTAGAAGGGTGAGATGAAGAAGGCACATCTTCAACATGTGGAGCTTGTGGAGCAGTGAATATTTCATTTGCAATGAAGGTGTCCCATGAGATGCCCACTTGATCAAGGTGATGGAGCACAATGATTTTGATCAAAGAGTGGTGGAAGAGGCTATTCATCTGTTGGTCATAGTCTCTTCTTTGCACAATGTAATCCATTTTATCTATGCTCCTCAATAAAAAGTATGGGATATTGAGAAATATTACTCTTGTGAAGTGCATCAGCAGTCTAATGTGGTATATGTAGAGCCTAGAAAACCTCCCTTCACAAGAGAAGTACTTCATGATTATTTTGATCATGGGTGCATACCTATCAAGAAGGTAGATGAAATGGAAAACCCTCCTCCATTCATTTATGTATCTTGGTTTGATGAATGGTTCATAGTACCGATCGTCCAAATCCTTATATTTAAACCATTTCTCTCCCATGTTTGGAATCCCTGTGGCAGTTGCATTGACATATGTAGATACACTAAAGGTCACACCTGCAAGGGTCACCTGATTATCTCATATATTTGAGATGAAGACTCTACTCAACATAGGATGATGTTGGACCCTCTGAATCATGTTTCAAAAATTAAGGCAACCTACATATTCAAAACAACTGACAGTGATGGGAGAGGCTCTCAATTCATTTTTGTTGGTGGGCTCTAGCCTTAGGATTATTCCTCCTTTGTGAGGCCTTCTCTATTCTATATCTTCTTCTCTTTTTCTACCCTCCTCCTCCATATAGTCTTTGTCTTCCTCCATAGTGTTAGGTGGCCAATGAAAACCCTAGGGATAAGGTGGATGGGATTGGGGAGTGAAGATGGGTCTAGGGAATAGGGATAACTGTAGGAAAATTTAGGGAGATGGTGGAAGGGATTAGGGAACTTTAGGAGGTGATGGGAGTTCAAAATTTCAAGGGAATTGAAAATGAGAATTCAATTGCAGGTTTAGGGAAGGGGCTGCCTAGGAATGTAGAAGCCTAGGACTTAGGGTTTTTAGGGAAAGGGATTTATAGGAAATTGTAGTGTAGGTGTAGGGATATGGTTTTTAGTTGTTTGGGAAGGAAATGTAGGGTATTAGGGCATCAAATTTGGGAATTAGGAGTATAAATAGGGTTTCACTTAGGAACAATGCCAATTTCACTTAGAATATAAAACACTATGAAATCATTATTTAGGAGTGAAAGGAGTCAACAAATTGAGTGTAATTACTTGCAATAATGTGTAAGAGGCACTTTCTGATAGTTTTAGAGAGTTTTTAGGTTATTTTGTTAGTTTTTGTGCCTGGAGACTTCATTGAGAAAAACCATAGTGCAGCGCCTTGCCCAAAATCGCAATGCCATTGGAGAATAAGCGCAGCGTTTCCTGATCTAAGTGCAGCACCACTACTCTAAGTGTAGCGCCACCCTCTAAAAGTGTGGCGTCACTGAAAAACTCAGCCTCTAACCCTACAAATCTACTTTTCTGGCTATGGGAGTGCAAGCTCGAAGCTCTTGGTGGTCTTTATACTTCATCATTTGAATGAATTGGGCCTTGGGACCCACTTTTTCTCTCTTCACTTTCACTTTAAACTCTAAATTTTTACCTTTGCACTTTAATTTTTCCTTGACAAATTGATCACCTGATGAGTTTGATAACTCTTTGATTGACATTTTTGATGCTTTGGCATGTTGGAACTCTGAGTTAGTAGCTTGGGAATCATGATACTTATTACATTTGAATGACATAAAATTACATAAATAAAATTAAAAATTACATCTGAAAACCAAAATTACATGCTGAAACAAGAAATTTTCTTTACAAATCATGTTCATATGGTGAAGAGATGTTATTAGATCACCCTTTACTTGCTGGTCTTATGCATTGGAAATGAAGTCTTATTGGACCTTGGAAACCCTAATGACCTAATGAAACCTTGGAAAACCCTAAAATACCTAATGAGACCTTGAAGGACTGAATTTCATGATGACATGAATGATATGACTTTATGGATGATGTACATTCAGCAAGGTATGAAACTATGCCAGCAAGTAATCAAATAGTAAGGAAGAGTGATGTTTTTGGACTAGGACTACCATCAGTGACTAATTTTTTGCATGACCTAGTGGAATGAATAAAAAATATCTGAATGGGACCCTTTAAATGATATGAAAAGAGGATTTTTATCACTGATGGGAGCATGAAAATACTGACACTAACAGAAAGTATTTTTCAATAAGATTATTATGATTCAAGATTAATGTAAAATTTCAAACTTTCTTATTGATTGGTTGTGTGACATGAAAAAATATTTTGATGAAGTGAATGAGGAGTTTTCTAATTTTATAAACTGGTAAGAAAGTGCAGAAGGCAGGTCTATTAGCCTGCTTAAAATGGATGAAACTCAAAAAAGCATAATTTTTAGAGAACGGAAAATTAGAATGAAGCAGGCTAAATTTAGTATGCATGAAGCTCGGGATATTTCTAGTTCTATCTTTGAAATGGTCAATGATACATTATTTCAATCAAATCTCATTTCCAATTGTTCTGAGGATTCGTTTCCAAACACAAAGATGTTAATGAAGTTTTGGCAGGAACATAGTACAACAATGGTAGAGAGGATTGAACAATTATCTAAACTTGATATAGAACATCGTTGGCAGTTCTTGGTCAAGCCACATAGTCAATGGTTAGTTCTTCAATGTGTCTCCAATGGCACTTCTCATGTGTTTCCATCATTGAAGGCTGTTATTTTTACCATTAATGTGAGGATCAACCTCAGGCACCCTTCAGAGCTCACTATTATGTTGGATATCAATAGATTGTGGTAGCTGACTATTGGAAAAACTTCTTACTAAGCTTAGAAATTTGTTGCAACTGTTTCCCGATTAGTCCACTATTGTTTTTTTTGTTCGGAGTTTGTTAAGAATAGTTTATTTTTATCCCTTGTACTAAGACTATAAATCTACTTCCCCAATATGGAGAAGGGGTTCTAAATTTTTGAAAAGACGGAACTTAAATTGCACTATTGTATTTAAGTTTCTCTTAATATTAAGTTGAACCACTTGCATTTTCGTGATGAGAAGATCTACAGTTTATCGGGTATTATTATCCTATGTTTCTGTGTATTTTCTTTGAAAGGAATTGTTTTATGTTATTGTTCACACATATGTGTGTTAGTCAATCTTTCATAATCACTACTTATACACTTGATTGAAATTTAATCTATATTATGAACAACGATATCTCAATCATACGTGATGTCATAATAAAATTAGTTTAATTAAATTAATTTTCTTTAATCGAATTTATATTGTAATTGCATAATAATGTACATTGTTATGTTAATTATGACATCTTTCCAGCACATATGTTTTTTTAGCTTACTCGGGTGTTATAGTAAATTATAGCAGTTCTTATTTTGGTTATTATTTTGAATTATAATATATTATCATCATCCATTCCACTCCATATAATTTTTTTAAGGGAATTTGGTCCCATAATTACAGTGAGGGCCACTATTCCAAACAGAAAAGGGTCTAAATGGGACCCCGACCAGGTGGTTTTCCCCCAATGTTGATGAAGAAATTTTGTACCATCAATATTTTTGGTGCTAGAAGGAGGGCCAATAGACTATGGATGGCAAGAAAGTCTCATTCTAAAACAAGAGGTCATTCTAAGAGTCACTCCCCCTCAAAGTCTCATCCAACTTCCAGAACACATTCTAAGTCATCTAATTCTAGATCTGACGTTGTTGAACCATATTCTAAATCTCCTAGGCTAGTTGTGAAATAAGTTGGTTAAACCTACACGCCTCTTTTATATCAGCCTACTGAAGCTCCTGAACTTCAAACTTTAATACATAAATTGGAAGGAATTTTCATTTTTGGAGAACGAACTACTCAGCCATAAATTTTTGAGGATAGTGTCACTTCTTCACTAAAGTCTTATGGATTTCTTACCATACCACAGAGTGAGAATATTGGAGTTAAACCATTTGAATTTCATTTACCAACCCATAAGAAAAAGAAACATATTTATGCTTCTAAGCCTTTGGCTAGTGATGACATTACATCCTCTCCATCTCATACTCCCTTCATTCAACCCATTTATTCTCAACCTACTTTACCTTCTTCCTATCACCCTTGGACATATTCTTCCATTCATATTCCTCCTCCAAAACCAACCAGTGTTATTATTTCTAATAGTACTGCAGGGGAAACTTATCCAACTGTTAATTCTTCAATGTCCCCTTTATCGAGTCCATCTACTTTTGGACTTAATATCAATCCAAGAATGGAAAATAAACCATGGAAAAATCCAGGGGTAGTTGCAATGAATCCTCCCCTACACCCTCTTCCTAAGCATCCAGAGAAATGGTTGCCTAAATATAACCCAAACGATGGATTACTTGTAGAGGAACATATTCACAATTTTATGTTGGCAATCAACTTTAAAGGGGTTTTCTGAAGAGGATGTGATGTGTAGATTATTTCCTTATACATTTGAAGGATCAACGGGGTCTTGGTATTTTTCCTTAACAGCTGGGTCAATTACTAATTGGGATAAATTTTAAGAATAGTTCCTTAAGAAATTTGGGGATGATAGAACAATTGCAACATTGATTAATGACTTATCAATTCTCAAAACTTCCCCAAATGATAAAATCAAAGATTTTAATTCAAGATTTAATAATTTATTGAATAAAATCCCAACTACATCCAGACCTGGTGTTGATGTTCATATTGAATGGTATATCAGTGCCCTACCTTCAAACATCACTATGTTCATTGACAGAGCTCAAAGGAAAATATTTGCCGATAATATGAAGGAAGATCTGACTATCGAGAAAAGGGTATTAGACCTTGAGAATAAATCTATTGTTGAAGAAATAAATGAACTAAAAAGGTAACTTTCAAAGAAGAACCCAAAAAGAAAGCTTCCAAAGAGCATTTTGATTTGTAATGATTGCACAAAGTTATTAAAACCATGTCCAGTGATATGGTTGAGCTTAAAAAGCAAGTTATTGAAACTTCAAAAGGATATCTTTTATACTGGTAAAGAGAAATCAGCCTCCCTAATCTCAACCAACTGCTCAAATATCAAGTACAGAATCAAATGACGAAGAGGAAGAAGAAATAGAAGAAGATCATGCCTTGTGGGATTATATCCTCACTACTTCGGAAAATGAAGAAATGGAGGAAGAAGCTCTTCCTGTTAGTACCCGAAGTAAAGGACCTGCATATACCACACCAAAAAACCAAAAAGGTTCCAATAATTCAGCTAAGGAGAAAGGTATGTCTAATTTTTTTTTTATCAGTCCACTGATCCTACATCAAATCTTTATAAATAACTTTATCCATATTTTCCTTCATCAAATACCTTAATAGTTTCTGATGCTATTGAATATAACATAGTAGAGGATATGAATAATACCAAATAAAATATTTCCTTATATGAAGTTAGTAAGTTAAAACAATAGCAGAAGTTATTACTCAATGAGTTAAACATTGTGCATGTTTCCCCATTACCTTCAACCATTGTTACTACGAAAGTCTCTAAGGGAAAGAATAAGCCACCTCATCTCCCCTTAGATAATTTGGATCCTTTTGATGCAATCTTGATTGGAGAGAGGTATAATTCTCATACTCCTTCTTTTCTTTTGAATTTTGAATTTTTTTAAAAATTTGTTCATAATTGTCTAGTATATTCGGGTGCTTCTTCCAATATCATGCCTTATTTGGTGTGCTTGAAATTAAATGTAGCACCCCAGAAATATGTTGTACAAATTGTTCATCTTGATAGAACAAAATTCAATGTTTTGGGAGAAATCAATGATGTCTTGATAATATTATCTTCCAATTCAAAAGTTTTTCAAGTTATAGATATCTTGGTGGCTGATATCCCTGAATTTTATGGTCCCATTTTAAGTAGGGATTGGTTCGAAAAATTACATGGCTCTTTTGCTACAGATTGGTCTCATCTTTGGCTGTCGTATAACGGTAAACCAAATCATATCAAAGTTGATAAGGAGAAACACACGAAGCATTTTGTGACTAATATTGATGAAGAGAATGAACTTGTAGCTTTCACTAATAATATTTTTGGCGATTACTCTTCAGAATATTTCTCTAGTGATTTTCCTGATCAATGTTCTCCTTTTCCTTTCGACTCCATTGCGTCACAAATTGAAAAAAATTCACAAACAGACTCATCAATGTGTATAAATATTGTAGAATTATCTATAAATAAACCTGATGATTTATTTTGGACTCTCTATTTTTACGGATCTAAGTCCAATTATGGTGCAAGAGTTGGTTGTATACTAATAAGCCCAAATGGAGAAAAAACCGTGCTTGCCTGCAGGTTATAGTTTGAATGCAATAATAACATGGTTGAATATGAAGCACTTGTTCAAGGGTTACAATAGGCTATTAGTCTTGATGTGAAATAACTCAAAGTTTTTGGTGATTCTGAAATTTTTATTAAATAGGTAAGGAATAATATTCATTGTGCTTCAAATCACCTAAAGCATTATCAGTTCTTGATTCAAGATTTGACTTCACATTTCATGGAATGTAATATATCTCCAATCCCTAGAATTCAAAATTCCAGTGCAAATATCTTAGCCAATGTTGCTTCTAAATGCATTCCTCTCGAGGACTTTAGTCCGGATAGATTTTCTATTGAATTACTTTTTCGACCTTCTATCCCCGATAATATCACTAACTGGAGAGTGTTTAATGATGACATTGATATTCTAAGTTTTATGAATTTAGAAGGAACTTACACAATAAAATTATTGATGAAGATGAACATGATAAAGAGATTAATAGTTCCTTTTATGATACTAAAGAGATTAATAGGTCCTCTTAGTTTACTATCCAAAGATACTAAAAATAACTATAATTTATTAATTAATTTAATTTTAATTGGAAATTAATTAATTAATTATTTGACTTTATGATTTTTTAACTCTATATCAAAGATAGGTTATAAATCCCTAAACCCTAAAATATAATCCGAAAGACCAAACCTGAGGAACTATACCCGGGGGGTTGTTGAACTGGAGGAATAGATTTGACGAATTAGAGGGCGCCAGCAGTCACTAATCTCACAACCTCCATCTCTGTTAAGGTTTTGAGGATGCTTTATAATCTCTATTGCCTCTCTAATTTTCCTTCTCCGATAGTGGTATTCTCTTGCAATGATTCTGGCATCCTCGAGACGTAGATGATGCTTAGTTTTTGCGGAGTGTTCAACTAGGGCTGAGTTACGGGACCTTTCATATTTAATATCAGCGCCATGTTCTTTAAGACATTTTTACAATGAACGCCCTGTTTCCCCAATATAACTTTTCCCACATGAACAATCAATCTTGTAAACTCCTTTGAGTTGTTTGTGGCTTATACTATCTTTAACTGACCGCATACTCTGTCTTAATGTTCCTGTTGCTGAAAATTGTGTGAATATGTCTTTCTTCCTCATGAATTTGGCGATTTTTTCAGTAACACCCTTGATGTATGGAAGAAAAATCTGCCACAATTTTCCTGATTTTCCCGATTTTTCTGAGGTCCCTTGAGTTCCTGAGACAAGACAGAACCTTTGGCTCTACATATGGATTTTTTGATATCATTCTCACTGTAACCAATATCTTTAAATACATACGTCAAGTGATTGAGTTCATATTTTAAGTGCTTTGCATCAGATATCCTCAGGGCTCTCACAGCCAGAGTGTTAAGGACCCCAAAATTTTGACCCAGATGATGGTAAGACTCAGCATGAAGGTAGATGTCAGTGTGAGTCTTATTTCTGATTACTTGATGTCCCATTGTTCCATCATCTTTCCTAGTAACAATAACATCTAAAAATGGGATGCTCTTGTCTTTTTCAACCTCCATGGTAAACTTAATCTCTGAGGAAATTGAGTTAAGGTGATTAAAAAATCTATCAATATTATCCTTCCCATGAGTCCATTTTATGTTGGTGTCATCTACAAATATTTTCCAGCAAGTTGGTTTTAAGAGAGAGGAGGCAAGTGCCTTCTTCTCAAAATGTTCCATATATAAATTGGCGACAATGGGTGAGAGAGGTGAGCCCATTGCAACACCTGATATCTGCTCGTAATATTCTCCCTGGAAGCTAAAAATTGTGGATTGTAAACAAATTTTTGCAAGCTTGGCTGTTACTGGATCTGTAACTTCTTTAATGACCTGAACAACCTCATCTAAAGGAATCTTGGTAAATAATGACACAACGTCAAAACTTACCAAGATGTCGCTCTCTTCCACCCTCTCTTCCCTAATAAGCTTAATAAAATCATTGGAGTCCTTTATGAAGAAGTCAGTATTTCCATCAAGGGGCTTGACAACCTTGGCAACATATTTTTCTAGTTGATAGGTGTGGGATCCTATGGTATTGACAATCAGTCTAAGTGGGGCACCATCTTTATGAATCTTGGGTAATCCATAGATTCTGGGAATGACCTCACAAGAGGGGGTCAACCTCTTTTTCGTCTTCTCATCAAGACCAGAACTCATAATCGCCTTCTTCACATCTCTTAGAACCTTGGGCATGGGGTTGGATTTGAGTTTCCTATAACTACCACATTCCAAATGTTCTTCCATTTTCCTAACATAATCAGCCTTATCTAAAACAACAATAGCTCCTCCTTTGTCTACCTTTAGGACAACAATCTTGTCATTATTGCAAAGGGTTCTTAGAGCTAAAAGTTCATCTTTGTTCAAGTTTCTCCTAGGGTTTCTGGCTTTCACGGAGCATCCTTGCCTTAATGCTTCTTTTACTTCTAGATCTAAACTTTGAATCCCTTCCTCAATGCTGCAGAGAATGCTCTCCTTCGGGATGCCTTTAGGGGCAACAGAAAATCCTAAACCCTTACTCAGAATTTTATAAGTAGCTTGATCCAACTCTATCGATGAAAGATTAATGACCTTTTTATTTTTGGATTCCAAGTGCTTCTTGGTTTCAATGTGGTTCTGGCCCACATCATTAAAGCCAACATTAGAAATGTTGTTAATCTCCACATTGCAGCATTCGGCCTTACTACCCACATCCAAACCCAAAGAATGTGAGGCCAAAATTTCACCCAAACCCTTCCTAATGCCATGTCTCAAGTTCTTGTCTATGTTAAGGCACTCGCCACACATACGAGCTCTCACGGGGACATGCTTCAAATTTTCAACCTCATTTATTTCATCAACTTGGCGCGCATGAATATGATGCTTAAAAGAGCCGATGTCCATGGATCTAGATGAAGTTGAATCTGATATCACATTGTCATCGATTTGTATGGTATTGACTGCATGGCACTCCCTTAATTTCACTAATTTCGATTTATTGAAACCATTTCCCTCTTCAGCGTGTGATGAGCTAGCTCGAGAGCCAAGCACTCGGGGTGTCTCATTGGCTGTCTCACTGGCTTCTTTGAAGGATAAACCGCTAGATACATCGTTGAATATTCTATCTAATGTTGCAGAAGAGAAACCGAAATCACGCTGGAGACAATACGAGGAAAACCTCGCTGTCGGAGAACATTCTCGGAGAGAGAACAACTCGTCACTGCTATATTTGATTGGCCTCCTCGTGGCTGGAACCACCTCTATAACCAACCTGTCATCCGAGAAACTGCTCTTATCTGAGCTAATTTTCGATCTGTTTTTGGTATGACAGTCAACGGAGCTCCCAAAATCGAATTTCACAACGCAATCTAAACTGAGCCCTAAATTACCCACTGCAATGCCATCATAACGGGACCCTAATCTGACAGGGTGATCGTCGGTACTGGAACCTACACCATCAGACAAACCGCAATTCAATATTGCATCTTCAAAATTGCTTCCTGCAATGCAATCGAACTCCCGACTGATTGATTGATCACCTGAAACGGAGTCGTTCCTCAATACGTAATTTGAAATTGCTGAATTGCAGCTAGAACCGTCACCCATCAGTCTGCGTAATGAGCCACTGCTGATTATTACTCCACTGATTATTACTCCGGGATTAATTTTTGTCCTAGAGTTTCCGGAGAATTCAGCTTTTGTTACATCCCACAAGGAATTCGAACACCTAGAGTTAATATTGTCATGGGCAGATTATTCAGAATATTCATCTGCACCAGGCAGCATGCTATTATTAAGAGCTAGAATCCTCATTCTTCCCAACTTTTTATCCTTTCTACTTTGAGCCACCTCCCCTTCCTTTTGAGCCCTGAGAGCAGTTCTGGCATCAAGAGATTTCCATAATTCATAGTTTTTAGATGTTCTTGTTACTAAGAAAGATGATGGAACACTAGGACATCAAGTATTCAGAAAGAAGACTTACACTGACATCTACCTTCATGTTGAGTCTTACCATCATCCGGGTCAAAAGTTTGGGGTCCTTAACACTCTGGCTGTGAGAGCCCTGAGGATATCTGATGCAGAGCACCTAAAAGATGAACTCAATCACTTGAAGTCTGTATTTAAAGGTATTGGTTATAGTGAGAATGATATCAGAAAATCCATACGTAGAGCCAAAGGTTCTGTCTTGTCTCAGGAACTCAAGGGACCTCAGAAAAATCGGGAAAACCGGGAAAATTGTGGCAGGGTTTTCCTTCCATACATCAAGGGTGTTACTGACAAAATTGCCAAAGTCATGAGGAAGAAAGACATATTCACACAATTTTCAGCAACAGGAACATTAAGACAGAGTATGCGGTCAGTTAAAGATAGGATAAGCCACAAACAACTCAAAGGAGTTTACAAGATTGACTGTTCATGTGGGAAAATTTATATTGGGGAAACATGGCGTTCATTGCAAAAACATCTTAAAGAACATGGCGTTGATATTAAATATGAAATATCCTGTACCTCAGCCCTAGCTGAACACTCCGCAAAAACTAAGCATCATCTACGTCTCGAGGATGCCAGAATCATTGCAAGAGAAGACCACTATCGGAGAAGGAAAATTAGAGAGGCAATAGAGATTGTAAAGCATCCTCAAAACCTTAACAAAGATGGAGGTTATGAGATCAGTTACTGCTGGCGTCCTCTAATTCGTCAAATCTGTTCCTCCAGTTCGACAACCCCCCAGGTATAGTTCCTCAGGTTTGGTCTTTCCTATTATATTTTAGGTTTTAGGGCTTTCTAACCTAGCTTTGATATAGAATTAATTCATTAAACAGTCAAATAATTCATTAATTAATTTCCAATTGAAATTAAATTAATTAATAAATTATTATTATTATTAGTATCTTTGGAGAGTAAACTAAGAAACAAAATTAAAAATAAATTGGGGTTTTATAATATAAGCTATTTATAATGATAGTTAGAATTTATAATCAAAAACTATTAATTATTGAAATTCTAAGAATTAAAATATATGTCATTTAATATTACTTATTAAAATTCTAGGAATTAAGTTAGATTTAGATTTTTTATTTTTTGAGAAATGAAAATCTAAAGTAGTACTATTTATTATTAGTTATTAGATATTATTATATACTTTCAGCATTAGTATTGATGAATTATTAAAATTCTAGGAATTAATATAAATTATTTAATATTACTTATTAAAATTATAGGAATAAAGTGAGATTTGGATTTTATAATCATTAGCTATTATTAGAAAATTCTAAAATAAATAATAAAAATAGTTTTATTATTTATTATTAGTTATGATATATTATTATTATATACATACATCATTATTAATCAAATTTATTCATTATAATGAATTAATTAATTTATTAATTATTTTTAAATTTAAATAAAAATAAAAATAAATTAATTATTTCCTAGATATTATTGCTGGTGGGCTCTTTAGAAAAATAATCTTCTCTCTATAAATTTGACGTAAGTCCTTCTTTCATTTCTTCATTCATTCGTCCTGAAGATGGATCTCCATGGAGATTTGAAACGTCGACATATATTATCTGACACTGTGGAAAATTTGGGTTCTTCCTCATCAAAATCATAATATATATTTTTTAATGAACAAAACATCATTTACAAGTTGATATTGATTTTCTTTCAGTCTCAATGCTCTTTTCTTTTTGAAATCAAGTTTAATTGGTGCATAGGCATTCTTTAAATAGAAAATAAGATATGCATATTGGGATTCAGTATCAATAACACATACCTCTGATACTTCAATATTTTCACCTGAATCAACTTCAGATGTATCCATAGATGCATCGGCTACCAACCTACAAAAACATTGACCTCTAACAATTTTAGTTGGTTTGATTTCAAGGTCATATTCCTGTAAACCCGTGACCCAGTTGGCTATATTTTATCCTAATTCTTTTTGAATGATTAATTGTCTAACAAATAGAAATGGTACAATTACTTTTGTGTGTGTTTTTAAGAGAAAAGGTCTAAAATGTTTAATTGATTTAAATACTGAAAAAGTTTGTTTTTCAACTTCTGAGTAATTTAATTATGTTCCTTGTAATGTGGAACTATATAAAGCAATAGGAGCTTCAACTTGTTCTTGTCAAATCCTTTTGAGTAAAAATTGTTGCGTAAGAATGATCGGTGGCAAAAGTATACAAAACAAACTATCTGGAATAATCAGGAGAATAAAATGAAGGAGCGTCAATAATATCATGTTTAATGGATTCAAAATATGTTTTCTCAACTTGTCCCCATTTATAAATTTCCTTCTTTTTAATCATGTTTTGAAGAGGCATGGCAATTTGTGAAAAATCAAGAACAAAACTTTTAACAAAATATTTTTTCTCTAGGAAATATTGCATTGACTTCTTATCATGGGGCAAAGGAATCTTTGAAATGGATTTTACTCTTTTTGGGTCTATAGTGATTCCATCTTTGGAAAAATAAATCCTATAATTTTTCCTACACGTAGAGGAAAGAGTGTTTTTTTAGGATTTAGAGATATCCCAAATTTCCTCCACCTTTCAAAGATCTGCTTTAAGTCACGAAGATGAGTATTTCTCTTCTTAGAATAGATTGTGATATAATCTAAGTAAATAACTATTGGTTTATTAATCAGACCTTTGAAAGCAATATTCATAGCTCTTTGGAATGTTTCTCCAACATTTATCAAACCAAAAGGCATTTTTTGATATGTATAAGTTCACCATTTGGTTTTGAAGGTTGTCTTTAACATGTCTTCAGGGTGAACAAGAATCTGATTATAACCAAAGAAACCATATAAGAAAGACTTAAGCTCAGAATCTGCAACATATTGTAAGATTTATTCCATTGGAGGCAGTGGAAATTTTTCATTTTAGGATTCTCTATTCAAGTTTCTAAAATATATACAGATTTTGATATCCACATTATTTTTTCTACTTTGGAAGAGGTTTTACACCCACTTGGAATGTCTGATTGGAAATATGATTTTGGCCTTAATTAATTTTTTCATCTCATTTTTTATCCGTTAATCAAATTTTAAGTGCATTTTTCTAAGCTTTCGATGTACTGGATTTATATCTGGCAACATGGGTATTGTATGCTAAATGATATACGTATCATAGGTCTTGAATTCATCGTAAGGCCAAGAAAAAACATCTTTGTATCTCCTTAATATATGAATAAAAGCGAGCCTTTTGTCATGAGAGAGTCCAAGTCCTAAATTAATGTTTTTAGGTTTCTCCTCAGACCCTAAATTAATGGGTTCAAATCTTAAACTACTGCTTCAGAGTTTACAATTAGTCGGTTTTTAAACCTATCTTTCAAATCATATAAATCTTCTAACTTTACTGCATGTTTTGGTAATGAATTTTCATAAGAGGACCTATTAATCTCTTTATCATGTTCATCTTCATCAATCATTTTATTGTGTAAGTTCCTTCTAAAGTCATAAAACTTAGAATATCAACGTCATCATTAAACACTCTCCAGTTAGTGATATTATCGGGGATAGAAGGTCAAAAAAGTAATTCAATAGAAAATCTATCCGGACTAAATTCCTCGGGAGGAATGCATTTAGAAGCAACGTTGGCTAAGATATTTGCACTGGAATTTTGAATTCTAGGGATTGGAGATATATTAAATTCCATGAAATGTGAAGTCAAATCTTGAATCAAGAACTAATAATGCTTTAGGTGATTTGAAGCACAATGAATATTATCCCTTACCTATTTAATAACAATTTCAGAATCACCAAAAACTTTGAGTTATTTCACATCAAGACTAATAGCCTTTTGTAACCCTTGAACAAGTGCTTCATATTCAACCACGTTATTATTGCATTCAAACTATAATCTGCAGGCAAGCATGGTTTTTTCTCCATTTGGGCTTATTAGTATACACCCAACTCCTGCACGATAATTGGACTTAGATCCGTCAAAATAGAGAGTCCAAAATAAATCATCAGGTTTATTTATAGATAATTATACAATATTTATACACATTGATGAGTCTCTTTGTGAATTTTTTTCAATTTGTGATGCAACGGAGTCAAAATAAAAAGGAGAACATTGACTAGGAAAACCACCAGAGAAATATTCTGAAGAGTAATCACCAAAAATATTATTAGTGAAAGCTCTTGAGAATTATAAAACGAACCATAGATGAAAATCAAAAGAATTGGCATAAAGATTTAATCTTTTCTCTTTGGGCAAGTAGAATATCTCACAAATCCTCCTTAGGGACTTCACCTTACTATCTAGTCTATGGAAAAGTTGTGTTTCCACCTAATGTATATTTTCCTTAATTAACCCTGGTACAATCCATTGAAGAATAGCCTTGTTCTTCCCTTCCGTTAGTGTCAGTGTTTTCATCCTACCATCAGTGATCAAAATCCTCTTTTCATATCATTTTAGGAGTCCCACTCAGAAAATTTTATTCATTCCACTAGTTCATGCAAAAAAATAGTCACTGATGGTAGCCCCAAGTCTAAAAAAAACATCACTCTTCCTCAAATTTAATTACTTATTGGCATAGTTTCATACCTTGATGAATATTCACCATTCATAAAGTTAATGTCAACATGTTATTACATGATTCATGAGGTCAAAGTCATCATGTCATCAATATCAATCATGTCATGTTGAAATTCATTCAGTCAAGGCTCTCATTAAGTCTCCAGGGTTTTTCAAGGTCCAATAAATACACCATTTCCATTGCATAAAGCCATCAAAGTAAGAGAGTGACCAAAATAATATCTCTTTACCATGTAAAGATGATTTTCAAAGATGTAATTATGATTCCAAAGTTGTGATTTTCATCCTAGAATGTAATTTTTATTCCAAAAAGATGTAACTTTTATTTTTATTTTGTAATTTTATGTCATTTAATATGTAATAAGTACAAGGTTCCCAAGCTGCCAACTCAGAGTTCCACATGCCAACAAAGAAAATATCAAAGTGAAAAGATTTCCTAGTCCATCAAAATGATCAATTGTCAAAGGAAAGAAGTCAAAGTGAAAGGTATAGTTTCAAAAGTTTAAAGTGAAAGCAAGAAGAAAAAGTGGGTCCCAAAGCTCAAAACATCCAATCCATCAAGAATAAAGCCCATCCAAAGGTCAAAAAGACAATCATTTTCTCTCTATGCCATCAATCCATCACTCACTCAGCTCAAAAACTCGAATTTGAAAGGAGAAAGGTCGAGTTCCTGGGAGGAATTGCGCCTGGAACAAGGCGCTGCTCACCTGGTACAAGTGCTACGCATAGAGCAAAGGCGCTGCACACCTGGCAGATAGGCATTGTGCACGCACCAAAGGTGTTGTGCACCTGTCCAATTTCATCTGCAAGCTCCAAAACCTTGTGTAAGTGTTCCAAACCTTCAACAAAGGATTTCTCCATCTTCTAGCAAGTAAGACATCATTACGCCCTCCTTACATTTCTTAAGTGAAAATTTTATGGTGTCAAGATTTTCATGAGAAATATCTATTTTTTCAAGATAGAAACCCTAGTTTCACTTCCTAATCCAAAATTTGATTCTTGAAGACCCTTTTACCCTTCCCACATCACAGTAAATCTTATCCTTACCCCTACATCATTAAATCCCTATCCCAGAGCCTTTTATCCCCCAAACCCTAAGACCTAGGTATTTCAATTTCCTAGGCTCCCAAATCCGCATACATGTAATAAAATTCTAATTCCCAATCCCTTAAACATTTTGATCCTCTATCACTTCCCTAAGTTCCCTAAACCCTTCTCCTACTTCCGCAATTTTTCCTTCCCCATTCCCACTCCCTTAACCTATCTCCCACTCCCATTTCCTCATCTCTGGGGTTTCAAGACTAAAAACATTATGGAGGAGGAAGACAAAGAATAAGGAATGCCACACAAGGGAGGAAGAATTCTGAGGTTTTAGCCTACCCACACCAAAGAATTAATGGCCTCACATGGTAGTCACTTGCTTCAAACATGTGGGCTCCTATGATTTATGTGAATTGGTCTAAAACTACAAACCCTAATCAAGAATAAAGAGAAGGGTAAGTTGGATTTTCTCATTTATGCATCCATGATAGCATATCATACCATATCAGTTCTCCATGAAGTAATTCTAAAGAAATTTTGAGGAAATTTGAAGAAAATTTGGGAAAATTTGAAAAACTCTTCGAAAGCACATTTTCCAGAAATGTCTTGTTTGGTCACCTTTTTGCAGAACATTTTGTGGCCAAACCAAAATGAATTTTGAGAACCTGGGGGAGGTTTTTTTTCCTACAATATTAAATTACAAAAACCTATCTCACTTTTTACATAATTAGATATCCATTTACATCTTCACAGCCTATTTTTCTACCTCTCCAACATCCTTTTTGAGACACCTTGTTGCAGAGAATATTGTGGCCACAAAAAAAATCATTTTCAGAAACAGGAGGAGTTTTTTGTTTAAAATATGCCAAAGAACAAAAACCTCTCTCATTTTTTTCAAAAAACCACATGGTTAGTGAGATATCGCTCCATATTGGAGGCCAATGTTTCCAAAAAAATCATAATTTTTAAACAGTTTGACTGTCATGTGCGCAGCACCCTAGGCGTCGCGCACCTTCTAGAGTCCTCCAAATGAAAAAAAAAAGGCCATTATTGGATTCATAAGGCATAAAACATGAAATTTTGACTATTTTCACACCAAAATTGGGCAATTTGGCAGGGAGAAATGGCCAAAAAGACCTTTAAAATCACATTTCTACCCTCATTTTCAGGCACGCGCTGCGCACCTGAGCAGTCTTGGGAGAATCACTTTTTGGGAGGTAAAATCAAGTCAACTCTGCAAACCAATCACATATTTTGAAATCATACTAGTAAGATTTCCAATGAGCTATCCTGAGCTCATTTTGGACAACCTGCAACCCATCTAAAACTCACCTACAAGATGGAGGGCGCACTTGACACTAGCGCTACGCACCTGACAAGTGTCTGATTTTTCTTAGTTTTCTCTGCAATTTTAGTTTTCAAATTGAGAAATTATGTTTCTAATTATGTAATTGATGCAAGTAAATGTAATTATGGTCTTTTTACACTTACCTAGGGTAAATACATTAGGTGAAAATTTTTGATCACATGTAATGAATCAGTTTGCAAAAAGTGAGGGATGAGTCAATTTGACCTCCCTACACTCTAGGTATTCAGCTTAGTTTTTTGTGGAACTTCTCCTCCTCTCATGTATTTGACCCCTGAGGATGGGAGGAGTTGTTTGAGGTCTATATAATGTACTTTTTACTCATTTCAGAGGTTGGAAATTGTTGGATGTTGATGCATTGATCAGAGACTCTAGTGTAATCAGTATTTGGAAGGAAATTAATGAAAAGGTTGCAACTATTTCTTTGGGATACCTGTGGTATGGAAATTTAGCATTTTTCTTCTTATGTCTCATTATGTATGAATATTTTGTTTCATGTTCCATTTCATTCTATGATATGTTGGTTTTTAAGTTGATAAACAGAATACATCTCTCATGCTCTGTTTTTGGAAAACCTTCATAGTTTTTCCATCTTCTTCATTTTATAAAGAATTCATGCTTAGCCTTTCTCTTTCTAGCTCCTCAACTGCTTGATCCATTCCAGTCAAGAAACCCTAAAGTGTTAGGTTTTTTTACCAAACTTTCCCATTTGCCCTGACCTAATCCTCATCCTGCAACCCAATGCAACCAAATCAAACCCTAATTATACCTAGCCTAAAACCCTAATTCATCCAGCCCTCTTGGCTGTGATTTGTGGAGAGAGCCCTCTCTGGCTTGGTAGGGCTAGCTACCAAGCTAAAAGATTGGTCAGTGGTTACCTCTGTTGGGATTTCTTCTTCAGCCTTAGAGATCTGGCAGAGTGATAATACCTTCACTTAAGATTGCCTCAAGTATTGAAATTAGAAGAAATAAGACATAAAGCAAAGCACACTCATGCTAAACATCATAACACTATTAATTCATGGTTTGCTTTTGAATTTGGTGATCTTGTTCTGAAGAGGGACAAATCCCATGAGGAGAAAGGTAAACACACAAATTCTATAAAATTTGGCTTGGACCATTTCAAGTTGTAGAAAAACTTGGTCTGTCTACTTTTATTCTTCAAGACTTACAGGGTAGGAAATAAACCCTCCCCAAAAATGGGATAATCCTTAAGAAGTGTTTTTCCTTGAAAACTCGTGCTATTTTGTAAATATGTAAATTATCAGATGTATAAACCAGTTTGTCTTCTAGTTAGTCTTGTTGAGTGTTACTCTCTTGACTTTGTAATTGGGCTTTTATATTAATGGTCTCTAATCATTTGTATGAAATTCATATAAAAGGAAAATTATTAAGAAAATTATTATTGTGTTATTTTTCATAATTTCATAAATATTGTAATCTCTGATTTTGTCTCTATTATTATGTGAACTATTCATAACCTAAATCTTTAAAACAACTATTTCATCTCATGACTAATCATATTTTAAAAAAATTAATGAAATAGGTAATGACTATGAAAAGGTTTAGCATCTTATGACTCTAACTGTGATCCACAGCTCTTAAGGAGAAGATTTACCTCCCCATCCACTAATTATATATTTTTAGAGTGTAATTCAAAAATATTAAGCTTGAAAGATAAGGGGTCTCATTAAGAGCCATATTACCATAATCATGGGGAAATAATGGTATTGACATTATCAAATCTAGTCACCAAGCCAAGGTAATCGCTTATAGCCAAAAAACTGTAAGACAAGAGGTCTCATCACGAGCCAACTTTTTCAATATCATTAATACTTGTGAATGACATTGTCGACATCTGGTCATCAATCCAAGAGAATGACTTTCAGGGAAAAGAAAAAAAATTAAAAGTATGAACTAAATGTCTATAAAATGTTTTCTAGTGGATGGGATACTAGTACTTCTTGGTTAAATGGAAACCCTGTCGAGGCTATGAATGCTTGCTGGAAACAATGGCACTGCCTGTGACAACAGAATTTATCTCAATGCAAAACTTCAAAATAGCCTTTATTTCATCATTATAACTGACATTATAAAATTATTGTCTGAGATAAATTGAGTATTTCAAAACAACAGGTTGTGAAGTTTGCAAATAATCAATTTTAATTTATTCAGAGAAATTTTTATCAGAAATCTAAATTTCAACATTCTAATCTTTTAATTTTTATTCCTTTCTTTTTCAAATTTCATTAATTTATTCAGAGATAACTATTTCACCCAAAGCATCGCTAATTGTTGTAGCAAACAACAACCCCCCATTTTACTTATTTTTTAATAAATAATGTCGACCCTTTTCATTTTTCTTATGTTTCTATAAAAGAATTTTGCCTTTGTTTAATAAAAAGACAATAGGGAAATAATTTTTTAAATGCACGTGATATCATTTTCATAAAACTTGAAGTTATCTACTTATCGGAACTATTTTATAAACTCTTACAAAATCGTTTATCTTCGATATTTGAAAGTCTCGAAAAGGTATTATCCACATGTGATACATTAAAATCATTCGCTATCAGGTGATTTGATATCGTAAGTTTTGTTTGAGAAAAGTTACGAAATGATTTTGTTCCAAAGTCTTGCTTCTTGATTCTTTCCTTTAATATTTAAAACTTTTATATATCGGGACTTCTGATATCATAAGTGAAATTCAATATTCGAAGTAATATTTCAAATTTTATTAATTGAAGCAAATGTTATCTGGACCTTTCTATTGGAACCTTTTAAAAAGAATGTTACGATGTGCCATCTCTGAAATTTTCAACTCCCGAAGCCCTTTTCTTTATGTTTAAAGTATTCTATATCGGGTTATTCCATATCGGGACCACGCAGTTCATAACCACTATTTTATAATGCTTCTGAAAAATGAACTTTCTAAAAACTTCTCATATCCCATATATTTTATTCATCGGTGGTTACTTATTTTGGGACTCTTCTTTACCGGAGCCTTTGCATTTCATAGTTTCTCATTTTGGATCTCTTCATATCAGAGGATTGCAACATCGTAAGTCTAATTTAAATTACTCTCTGAAATTTCCATCCCGAAATATGATGTGGAAATATTCACGTGGTTTCACATCGTTTCACATAATAAATTTACATGTGATTTTATAGTTCTCAAAAGCATAAACAATTCACATTTAATTTGCTTTGATTTTCTCAATTTGTTCCAAAAAAGGGATTTTTATTGTAAAGTTTTCTTCTACACCAACACTAATTGTTGCTTAATAGTGTTTCTGCTAAGTTCCTGTGCTTGTCCCTTACATGTAAACTCTGATTCTTGGCATTATGAAGATATGAACAAAGGTATCAAGGCAAAGAAAAATTCTCCATTGTAGCAACCTCCCGACCCATTTGTGGAAGAGGTAGATGAAAATAATCTAGGAGAGGGCTTATTTTCAGACACCGTATGCACCAAAGATGTTGGGATTTCCTCCTGGGAAGTGGTTTTTCAGTATTTTGAAGAGGAAGGATCATATGTCACTAAAATAACAATTACAATCGACGAGGTGACACATGTTTTTGAGAATAATCCAAGAGATGTGGCCAATTCCTTTCTTCACAGGATTACAGTGAGATCCAGACTGATGCCTTTTACAGATATCGTTCGTTGGGTGGTTGAAAATATGGATACCTCAGAAAGACACATATAGACATTAAAGGGAAAAATAATTGGTTATTTTTCCAACAAGGATTTGCATAGCATGTACCATTTACCCAATCCTCATTGTATTTATAACAAATACTTCACCGAGGCTTTTGTAAAGGAACATAGACACCCTTCATAGCAAATTAGACAGTGGCGAAGAGACCCCAATAAGCATAAAGCTGAGGAGTTTGGTAAGTACTCGATTGATTCCCTTGATTATCTATTTTCCCAAGGGGCGACTATGATGTGTCAATTGCATGCACAGCCCAATGTGTCAAAATTATCAAATGATTGGATTCCTTTAATTGATGATGTGGCTGAGGGTTTTATATTTTACTGGCCCACCATGCTCTCTGATAATTTATCGTCTCATATCTTATAATTTAGTCGAGGTAGGAGTATCTTAGATAATAAGCTTCCTCCTTTCTATATCTCTGCATATATCATGGATTCCCTGTGTTTTACCATGTATTTCCTGACCATGGGGTGGAAATGGACCCAAATCCCATTCATATATATCATGATATACTATGGGAGTCCCAAGTACTGAACATTTATATCGGATTTTTCACATAGTGATGATTCTAATTTATGAAGCCATCTTTGAATCTCGCCCACCTCGAATGTCTCAAGACACCATGGATGACCTTTGACGAGTCGGAAACTAGTTCAAGGAAGAGTCATTTACTTGTATCAGGGTTTCTCGTAGATTGGCTCATCCCCATTTCTTACCCCTATATGTTATAGATAAGTTGGTAATCAGAGAGGTTTCATATCAAATAATATTTTATGGCATCAATAAGGTATTGAAAGAATCCAATAAAAAGGCATTGCTTGTTTTCCCAGCTAAATTTGGCATATTTTCATTAGCTAATTATCACCATGTAGAGAAAGATATTCTAGCCATACAAGCTCTCAAGTTGTATACTATTCAGAATAGACAAAATTATCCTATTGCAGTGGTTAGAAATTTCATTGCTTCCCAGAATCTCAGACAATGTTTCCATGAGGCGAATAAGCTAGACGACTTGCTTGTACAGTCCTCTTCTTATGCATTAGTGTGAAGGCGAGTAGAAGAAAAATTGACCCCAAAGGAGAAAAATAAGTTTTTATATTATATATATTCCTTGATAGCTAATATTCCTCTGGATTTATTACAGTTAACTCAAGAATGATCCTCAGTTCCAAATGTTCATCTTGTCAATTCTTCAAAATCAGTAGTGCCTCCTCAAGATAAATCAAAGTTCTTTTTTATTTTTTCGACATCTTAGACAAAGGAATCGGTTTTTAATCCCAATTTGAATTAATCATGGAAAGAGTTTAGAATGACTCTTAATCCAAAAAATAAACAACAAAATACAGTTTATCATATTGTAACAACTTCACAGCAAGATAATGTTCAGGGTATTTCTAAGAATCCTAAGCAGAATACCAGAGAAAAGGAGGTAATTGATAAATACCATACTCAATATCAGAAAGAAATTGAGATTATTCCTTCTTTTCATACTTCAGAATATGTCCTGAATATTGAAGACATTCCTCCCTTAGACATTTTCTATAGTCCTCAACACAAGGTTGTGGTAAAAAGGGGAAGAAAGAAAATAAAATTGGATCAATCTCAAGCATTAGTGTCCAACAAGCTCTCCTCTTTTGAAGTCCTATGAAAAGGTTTACTACAACATCATCTGAAGATTTAGGAAATATGACTCAATTTAAATGTTCTTATGCTTCAGAAAAAATAGATAAAGTTGTAAAAGTTCAAGAACTTCTAAAGGAAAAGGAGGAAATAATCATCTCACTGGAGCAAACTCTCGATGTTGAGAAACAAAAAAATCAATGAACAATGGTAGAAACAAGTGTCAGAGATACAAAAGAAACTTGACTCCCTGCAGGTACAACATGATAAGGAGGTACATATGAAATATAATCAGATAAAGGAAATGAAAAAGAAGATAGAACAATTGCATGTCAATCCTCAAATAATAGAATTCAAGGAAGAGACCAAAGAATTAAATTCTCTACTTAAGCATCAACAGAAAGTATTTTGCAATAATATTATGATGATTCAAGATCAATGTAAAACTACAAACTTTCTGATTGATCAGTTATCTGACATGATAAAATATTTTGATGAAGTGAATGAGCAGCTTTCAGATTTTCTAAACTGGCAAGAAAGTGTTGAAGGAAAAGTTGCAAACCTACCTAAAATGGATGAAACTCAAAAAATCATAATTTTCAGAGAACGGGAAGTCATAATGAAGTAGGTTGAATCTGTTATGCATGAAGCTCGGGATATTTCTAGTTCTATCATTGAAACGGTTAATGATACATTATTGCAATCAAATCTCATTTCCAATTGTTTTGAGGATTTGTTTCCAGATTCCAAGATGTTACTAAAGGCTTGACAGGAACATAGTACAACAATGACAGAGAGGATTGAATAGTTATCTAAACTCGATCTAGAACATCATTGGAATTTCCTGGTCAATCCACATAGTCAATGGCTAGTTCTCCAATGTGTCTCCAATGCCACTTCTCACATGCTGCCATCACTGAAGACTGCTATTTTTACCAGTCAGATTAGGATCAAGCCTAGGCACCCTCTGAAGCTCACTATCTTGTTGGATATCTACAAATTGCGATAGTTGACTATTGGATAGTCTTCTTCCTAAGACTAGAAATTTGTTGCAACTATTTCCCGATTAGTCCACTATTGTTGTTTATGTTAGGAGTTTTTTAAGAATAGTTTATTTTTATCCTTTTTACTAATACTATAAATCTATTTCTCTGAGATGGAGAAGAGGTTCTGAATTTTTGAAAAGAAGGGACTTAAATTTCACTATTGTATTTAAATTTCTCTTAATATTAAGTTGAACCACTTGCATTTCCATGATGAGCATATCTACAGTTTATCAGGTACTATTATCCTATGTTTTTGTGTATTTTCTTTGAAAGGAATTATTTTATGTTATTGTTCACATATATGTATGTTATTTAATCTTTCATAATAATTATTGATATGATTGATTGAAATTTGATCTATATTATGAACAATGAGATCTCAACCATATGAGATGTTATAATAAAATTAATTTTATTAACTATTTAATTAAATTAATTTTATTTAATCAAATTTATATCATAATTGCATAATGATCTACATTGTTATGTTAATTATGACATCTTTCTAGCACATATGTTTTTTTTCAGCTTACTCGAGTGTTATAGTAAATTATAGTAGTTCTTATTTCGGTTATTAGTTTTAATTAGCATATATTATCATCATCCATTCCACTCCATATAATTTTTCTTAAGGGAAACTGGTCCCATAATTCCAGTTGAAGGCACTATTGCAAATGGAAAAGAGTCTAATTGGGACCCTAACCAGGTGTTTTCCCCCCAATGTTGTTGAAAACATTTTGTACCATCAACATAGAGGAATCACAATAGTAACATAAATTGGTGACAAGCCCACCAAGATAGCTCCATAATAAATAAATAAATAAGCCTCCCAATAGGGAAAAATAGTGAATGCAATAAGCTGTTGGGCCCTTGAAGAGGCCTAGTGGAGTCCAAATTGTGCCAAGGTGAGAGAATAGGCTCCAAAAATAGTGACCAAGGGGGTGGCCACTTGATATCCAATAAAATCAAAATGGGTGTCCCCAAGTGGGTGTGGGGGCACAATGACATCCTCATGGGTCTCCAAGCGGATCGATAATGCATGTATACCATCTGTAAGGGTTGGAATGATGAAATAAGTCCTCCCTTCGTGTCCCATGGTGAGGCACATCCTCATTTGGGCCCTGAAACATCTGCCAAGTGTGTGGTGCAAGTGTGAAGTCGGTTGGGCATGGTGGTCCAGGTGCATCATCCTCATCCAAAAAGGTGGAACATGAAAAATCAATGAATGGTGTTGATGAATCCATGAAGTGGAAATTTTCTTTCTGCTATGTTGGATGCCCATGGATCTCGACAACAAGTGCCAATATGACACTCTAGAGGGATTGGACCATGTATAGGGAGACTAAATCCCAAATGGAGACCCACCTGCAATCTTGTATAAGATCCAATGCATCCCCTTGCCTTATAATACAACAAATCATTAGAGTATTCGAGTAAAAGAGCTTACAAATTATGGAATCAAGTGGACACTTCATAGTGGCATGCCCTTCCATAGTGGGCTTTAGCATGTACATGTGTCTCCAAGCTCAATAAAGGGGGTTAACCAAGGACCCTATTAGGTGGTGTCAAACCCTAAAGTGGGTGACATGTCCATGGTACATCCATCAAGTGGTAGGTGGCACATGATCTAATGATGAGATGGAGTGGGGCATGAGGGGAAGGCTCCAAGCCACATGCCATAGTATAAGGGTAGCTACAATAGGGGGAGTCCACACTTGGGTATATCAATGTAGGAGGGAAAATCGTGGTACAAGATTTACCCAAACCCCTCTTCTTTTTCCTTTTGTCTTTGATTTATTTTTCTTCATAATTTCTCGGGCTCCATGGGATGAGAGCATAATGTGTAGGATATAGTAGTGATTACCCCCTTAAGGTGGGGTGGTTCATCTCCCACTGGGGATTGGGACAATCATGGGTTCCTTAATAATGAAAGGGTTCAATATGAGGGACCCTAGGAACTAGGGTGATGGCCATAATGATATGGGTAGATCGCATGTTTATATTTTTCCCATGTGCTAATTAATATGTATGCCTTGGCCATATTTTTTCATTTTATGGTACATTTCTATTGACAGTGGAAAAAAAAAATCATTTTATTTTAGTCGTGTCAACCTCTAGGGCATCGTCCGGGCCCAACCCAAGGTGTGGACAAGGGGAGGGGGGTGTTAACTCCTTGTGGACCCAATGCAAAAATGTGGACCCAAATGGGAAATATGGTGAATGGGGTTATAATGAGTGGAGGGGGGTGATGTATGTGGTTTCAGGAAGCAAGACCACACAACCAAACTCAAGGTTTCACATGTAGTTCCACCCCAAAATATAATATCCAATAAAGGATATCCCACGGGACTAGGATACAAGATTATACCAAAAGTTCCAAACTGATTTGTTTGAAGCTAATTTTAGGACTATTAAGTAACCCTAACTTCCATAAGAAATATCATCAAAATTAGAGCAAAAAAAAGTTTTAAATTTCTACCATGAGTATCTAGAGATATCTCCTCTATATCCCCCATATTTTACAGCCTTAAACATCTTAGAAAAAAATTATAGTGAAAATTCCACACTGGCCTATTTGAATCATATTTCAAGAATATTTAGGAACCCTAAATTCCTCAAATAATATCTCTGAAATTGTAGTAAACCAAGGTATAAAAATCCTATTACAGGTACCTATATATCTCTACACTTTCTCCTTCAAATTTCAGAATCTAAAAAACCTCAAAGAAAAATTTATGACAAAGATGCCAATCTGAGTTATTTGAAGTGTATTTCAAGAGTTTTTAGGAACCTTAAATTCCTTAGAGCATATCTCTGAAATTACAGCAAACTAGGTTCTAAAACTTATATCACAAGTACCTCGATATCTCTCTTATTTCTCCTCTAAGTTTCACAGTTTGAAACATCCCAAAATAAATTTATAGCGAAAATTCCATGTTAACATATTTGATGCAAATTTTAGGAGCATTTAGTAACCCTGGCTTCCTCAATTCATATCTCCAAAATTACAGTGAACTACATAAAATTTTCTACTAGAGGTACATGAATATATAGCCTTTATCTCCCTCAAGTTTCATGGTTTGAAAAATCCTAAAAGGAAAAGTATACCTAAAATTTCAATTTGCTCTGTTTGAATCATATTTAAGGAGCATTCAAGAACCCTAACTTCCTCAAATCCTATCTCTGCAACTACAATGAACCAAATTCTGAAATTTCTAACACATGTGCAAAAATATCTCCTGCCTCCAAGTTTCATGTTTTGAATCATCCAACAATAAAAGTCATATTGAAAGTTCCAAGATGACTTTTTCACTCCACAAATCACAATATAGCTCCACATTTAAGGCCCAAAGAGTATTTTGCAACCTTTTTTGTGTACCTCAAATATTTTCTTGCTTATATGACCTTCAAATGAACTCATCTATCCTTTATTTATATTGTTTCTATGTTCACTTATAGGGATAACTTGTAAAATTTACTAATTCAACTTGCATTTTATGATCGGGTTGACTTGTACTTTCTAGTTGTTGAAATGACACCAAGAAATGGCACCCCAAGGGGGCTTCTGATTTAATATTCCCTTCATTAAATTGAAAGATAAATTGTAATTCCTTCTCATGATAGCTTGTATTAGTTAACTAAGTCAGAATGACTGAGTTAGCTTAGGAAATTCCAGTTGAGGGTCAGAGAGTAGGCGTGTAGAGTTCTCCCATGATTTAAGGAGGTCCAGTTACATCTATTTGTAAGTTGCAATTAGTTGACTCAAGAAATTGAGTTAAAATCAGTTTGACTAGTTCTAACTAAGTGATGAGCTAGTGAGAGGTCAAGTGAATTAAATCTGATTTAATTCACAAGTAGTGATCAATAAGTTAACTCATAATTTGCTATAAATAGTTGTTTCATGTCAGTTCTAAGGAAGGCCCAGTTGAGACTGAGGTTAAAGGCATGATAACTATCAGTTTCATAATTAGAAAATTTTACATGTCAGTTATAGAGTCATTTGGAGGCCAAGGAAGCATTGTGAAATAAATTAGAAGGATTTTCCTATTTAATAGGTATTTAATTCCTCCAGGAATGCGTGAGAAAGGTAAGCTAAGAAGAGGCTACAAATTGGTTAAATAATTGGTTGATTTTTCCTAAATCAGAGTTAGACAATTGGTAGAGTGCAGGAATTTCTCTAAGAGAGAAAGCATTGTATTGTTTCATGATATTGACTTTTATAAAATATACAGATAGCAGGGTTTTAGGCAGTGTGCTTTCCCCATATACATCTTGTGTTGTGCGATTGAATTTCTCTTTCTCTTACTTGTTATGTGATTTTGCGATCGTGTTTTATTTCCGCAAATTGTAGATTCAAGATTTAATATCTTGTTTTAGTGCATTACAAGATCGGATTGAATCCCAATGTTATATTTTCTACATGGTATCAGAGTGCCAGGAATCAAAATAAGAAGAGAAGAAC
Organism: Pinus albicaulis; assembly: GCA_034641835.2. NCBI lineage: Eukaryota > Viridiplantae > Streptophyta > Pinopsida > Pinales > Pinaceae > Pinus > Pinus albicaulis. The sequence goes on along the minus strand of CM076583.1, from coordinate 1,293,852,799 downwards.
AGATTTTGTTTTGATCAAGTTCGAATTTGTAGATTTATTCTTCGAGATCCAACATCAGATCAAGATGTCTTTCAATGGCTTGAAACTCGAATATTCACTCGAGGGATATTCGCATTATATTTCATGGAAGGACATGATAGATGCAATTCTTGAGGACAATGGATTGAAGGCTTTCATAGGTATTGATGTTCTGCATCCTGCAGCAGCAGATGCTCAACTTCTTGATGCATGGAAAAAGAATGTAGCAAAGGCGATGATTATCTTGTTAGAGGGAGTTCGAGACCATATTGTCTTGAGTCTCCATCGGAATTTGACTCAATATGCGACGTGTAAAGCCTTGACATATTTGTATCATAATAGTAGTGACCACAAGAAGTTGGCGCTGAAAGAGAAGTTCAGGAAGATCAAAATGGAGAAGGGCGACACGATCCAAAAATACTTGACAAAGTTCACTCAGTGTCAAGATGAGCTTGGTAACGTTGGGATCATTGTTGCCTTGGATTATTTGGTGATCCTAGCTCTTCTAGGCTTTCCCAAGAGCTGGCATAGCTACCAGGACTATGTTAATGGGAGGGAGAAGCTACCGAATTGGGAGCGACTGTGGTCCAATATAGCACAAGAACAAATTTGGTGAAGCACCAGAGATGGATCCTCATCAAAGACTGATGATGAGGATAATTGTGCCTTGGATAGAAAGGAAAAGAAAGGAAAAGGGAAGGCGTCCCATTCCAAATCTGAGGTCAAAAAGGAAAGAAAGAAGCGATACTTTTCAAAGGTAAAATGTTTCAACTGTCATGAGCATGGAAACTATGCCACAAATTGTCCACAAAAGAAGAAAAACAAGAACGCCTTAGGAGGAGGAGCAAGTGAAGCATTGGATTCACAGTTCGAGTTGAAATTCACCCTCATCGCATGCATGGTGTCATTGGTGATGGGATCTATGTGGTACTTGGATAGTGGAACTTCATTCCATATGATCGGCAATAAATAATTCTTTAGTAGCTTGGAGGAGAAGGATCTCCAGATGCACATCGAGATGGGTGACGATGGGAGGTATAGCGCTACCATTGTAGCTACAGCTACCTTTCAGAGGGATTCAGGTAACCCACTCACATTAAAATATGTCATGTATGTTCCTGGTTTAAAGAAGAATTTGGTTTTTCTTGCTATGTTGGAATATCGTGGCTAAGATGTGATCTTTAGAGAGGAAAAGGCGTTCCTTCGTCACAAAGACATGGGACATGTGAAAAATATTGGGCTTCGAGTAAATAATTTCTATAAACTGGATGCATAGGACTCCACAAAACTAAGCAGTAAAGCAAAGAAGGTGGAAATTTGATACATCCGTGAGTTATGGAACAGGAGGTTGGGACATCTACACCACAGCGCTTTAAGGATCATGCAACAGATTTCTACAGGACTTCCAAAGGGTGCACTTGCATAGAGAGACACATGCAAAGGGTGTACAATGGGGAATTATAGCAAAACCACCTTTCATGATAAGTAAATCCAAGCCAAGGCCATCCTTGATAGAGTTCACTCAAACATGTATGGACCGTTCTCGGTAGCTTCCACAACAAATCACAGGTATTATGTGATTTTTGTTGATGGTTTTTCAAGAAAGTTTTGGATTTTCTTCATGCGGAAGAAAGATCAGACGTTCTCCAAGTTCTGTGAGTTGAAGGCACTTGTCGAGAATGATAAAGGGAAGAAGGTGAAGGCTCTAAGGAGCGACAATGGTGGAGAATACATCTCTAACAAATTCAATAACTTATGTGTCTCAGAAGGAATTCGAAGATAATTGATTTCACCTCATAACCCACAGCAGAATGGGGTTGCAGAAAGAAAGAACATAACTATTATGGGAGAAGCATGAGCTATGTTCCATGATCAGGGCCTACCATTGCATATGTGGGTGGAAGCATGCAATATAATAGTATTTGTGCAGAACATAATTCCTCATCGGATACTTGGGATGAGTACACTAGAGAAGGATTTTTCAGGTAAGAGACTAGATGTGTCATATTTTAAAATTTTGGTTCATATGTTTATATCCATGTGATCAAATATGCTAGGAAGAATCTAGAGGAAACAACAGAATTGGTGATATTTGTGGGGTACACTGATACACCTCACAGTTATCGGGTGTACTTGCCAAAACACAGGATGATAGTGGTCAGAAGAGATGTGAAATTTGATGAAGAAAAAGCCATGTGATTTTCCCTTGAGAGGGAGATCGAGTTGCATGCAATTGAGGAGATCTTGGATCCAAAGGATGAACCTAAGGATGTGGAGCAACCACAAGAAGAGGAATAGAGAGTGGTATAAACCACTCATGCAGAGCCATCCACCAGATATGGAAGGAAGTGCTCCAGAGAGGCTGACATATTATTGTTGGATGCAAGAGAGAATGTGGGAGCACCCACATCACATCGCAGGCAGAGAAGGTCCCCAGAGCGGTACACTGGATACATGGCTCTTATGAGAAAATATATTGAGATATAAACATCCTCTTTTGAGGAATAAATGTAGTAGCCAGTGTGGGTTGATGCCATGGTTGAGGAGCATGAATCCATCCTGAGAAATAGTGCATGGGAAGTTGTTCCAAGACTAGTGGGGAAGTCAATTGTAGGATCCATGTGGGTCTACAAGGTGAAGCAGGCAGCATATGGGAGTGTGTAGAAGCATAAGGCTATATTTGTGGCCAAAGGGTTCTCTCAGGTGTAGGGGATTGACTATGATGAGACTTTCTCACCAGTCGTAAGGTACTTATCTATTAGATCCATCATTGCACTCTCAATGCAAATGGGATGGAAGATACATCTTATGGATGTAAATACAACCTTTCTCAATGGATTTATTGAGGAAGAAGTGTACATTGAGAAGTCGTAAATTTTTTAGACCTTAGACAGGGAGTCGCATGTGTGCATACTCAAGAGAGAACTGTATGCACTGAAGTAAGCACCTCATGATTGGTACACTAGGATTGACAGCTATTTCACCGGGCTGGTCTTCACCAAGAGTGAAGAGGATGCGAACCTATATCATATTGTGGTTGATTGTAATATTTTGATTATTGTACTTTATGTCGATGATATGACACTGACAAGTGATGAGATGCTCATAAAGTCTTGCAAAGATGATCTTGCAAGAGAATTTGAGATGAAGGACATGGGGCTCTTATACTATTTCCTTGGATTGGAAATATGGCAAAGAGATGGGGAGCTATTTGTATGTCATGGAAAGTATGCCAATGATATTCTAAGGAAGTTCCACATGGAGGGCAGCAAATCCATTGAGAATCCTCTTACAGGAAACTGGAGGAAGGAGGATGCTACTTCGGGTGAAGTAATGGATGCTATTGTTTACAGGCAGCTGGTGGGTTCACTCATGTATTTGGTGAACACATGACCCGTCATATGCTACGTAGTTAACTAGATGAGCCAAGCTATGGTTAAGCCAACCAAGATATTTTGGAAGGTGGGGAATCATGTGTTGTGATATATTAGATGCACTACAGAGTATCGATTATGGTACATGAAGATAGAGGGATTGAAGCTTCAAGGATTCACTGATACAGAATGGGTAGGGATTCCATCCAACTGGAAAAGCACATCAGGAGGCATCTTTAGCATAATATCAGCAGCAATTTCTTGGTGTAGCAGGAAACAAATATCGGTTGCACTCAGTTCAGCAGAGGCAGAGTACATAGCGGTCAGTGAGGCAGCATGCAAGTCCATCTAGATGAGGAAGACACTTGTTGGTGTGTTTGGTCGTCAGATGGATCTGACGGTGATACATTTTGATAACCAAAGTTGCATCAAACTCTTGGTTAATCCAGTATTCCATGACAGGTCCAAGCATATTGATATCCAGCATCACCATCTCATAGATTGTGTTCAAAGGCATATTATGTCATTAGAGTACATTCCCACGGAGGAGAAGGATGCAGACATCTTAACGAAGGCACTGGAAAGAATCAAATTCAAATTACACAGAGGAAGGATCCGGGTAGCAAATAATACCTTTCTTATTGAGAGGGAGCTTTGAAATAGCACCCCAAGGGGGCTTCTGATTTAATTTTTCCTTAATTAAATTGGAAGAGAAATTGTAATTTCATCTCATGAAATCTTATATTAGTTAAGTCAGAATGACTGAGTTAGCTTAGGAAATTTGAGTTAAGGGTCAGAGAGTAGGCATGTAGATTTATCCCATGATTTAAGGAGGTCCAGTTATAGTTATTTGTGAGTTGTAATTAGTTAACTCAAGAAATTGAGTTAAAATCAGTTTAATTAGTTATAACTAAGTGATGAGCTAGTGATAGGTAAAGTGAATTAAATATGATTTAATTCACAAGTAGTGATCAATCAATTAACTGATAATTAACTATAAATAGTTGTTGCATGTCAATTATAAGGAAGGCCCAGTTGAGACTGAGGTTAAAGGGATGATAACTATCACTTGTATAATTAGAAAATTGTACATGTCAGTTATAGTCATGTGGAGGCCAAGGAAGTGCTTCACAATCAATTAGAAGGATTTTCCTATTTAATAGGGATTTAATTCCTCTAGGAATGTGTGAGCAAGGCAGGATTACTAGAGGTTGAGAATTGATTAAGTAATTGGTTGATTTCTCCTATATCAGAGTGAGATAGTTGGCAGAGTGCAAGAATTTCTCTTAGAGAGAAACCATTGTATTATTTCATGATCTTGACTTTATACAATATATAGATACCAAGGTTTTAGGCAGTGTGATTTCCCCATATACATCTTATGTTGTGTGATTGATTGTCTCTTTCTCTTACTTGTTATGTGATTGTGCGATATGTTTCGTTTCTGCAAATTGTTGAAGGATTCAGTATCTTGTTTTAGTACATTACAAGATCGGATTGAATCCCGTTGTTAGATTTTTTACATTGGTTAGACTATCCTAAAATAATATTTCATATTTCCACAACCCTATGGAGTTGGAGAGAGTTCCATATACCATTGGAAAGGACTCAGAATATGAGTTTCAACCATATATCCTATGATTCCATTTGAGCTAGGTAGTTATAGTAAAATTTCCTTTAAATATAGGGTATCAAAACTAGGCATCAAGAAAGAGTTTTGTATCTGAAAAACATTTCAAACAATATTCATCTTTCACTATTTATGTAGGAAACTTCTAGTATCCCCATGTATTTGGCATCAATGAAAATTATATTTCCAACAATCTCCCCTTTTCCATTGGTGGAAATCCTTAATCAATTTTGCAATAATATTTTAGTACTCCTAACCTTTAATTAGGCATCTGTATTCCCCCCTCCCTAACTTTGAAATTGTTGGCCCCCCTATCTTTGACTTCAATGACAACGCAATATTAAAAAATATCCCCCTTTTTCATTAATGGAAACCCCAAACATTTTATCACTATTATTGAAGAACTCCCCCTATTTCCATTTTCTCCCCCTTTGACATCAATGGAAAAGGGATACTCACCATGTTTGCAACTTCTCCCCTTGTTTAAAGCTTCTCCCCCTTTGAAATCCATGGAAAATAGATACTCCCCCTAAGCTCACTAATTCATTTACTAATTATTTTACAAGGATATCATAACAATTTATCCTTTAAGTTTCATCAAGGACATATACATTACTTTAGGTCCTAGTTGCTTTTGCCACCAATCTGCTTGAACTTGCTTTCCTTATTTCACATCCTTTAGAATTAAATGTGAGATAATATCATTGATAACTCATTTGACATACACTCAAAAGATTTTTTTTTACACCTTCAACATATAGGACATTCTAAGCTTTACTCTTTCCATCTATCCTTGTTGATGCATTATCTCCAAAGGTTCCACTACCGCCTTTTTCTTCTTTTAGAGTACTAATTTTTCTCTAATCTCTTGTCCTGTGTTTTGACCATCCACTATCAACTAAAAAAAAAAACTACTTTTCTTTGAGCATATAGAGAAAGTCCACATTCCTCTTGTTTTTCTTACTTCCTTGTCCATACTTTTGTGCATTGTTCTCTATGCTAAGTACTATCTTCTTCCTTGATTTTCTTAGGAAACCTTGATGTGTTTCTTGTAAAATCAAATGTCTTTTTCCCATAGTTATTACACTTATAGCATTCAACATTATCGAAAAGAGGAGAAAATGAGATGCATTTTCTAACATTGCCTTCATTAGTTTTGTTGATCACGAAACCATTTTTTGATGTATTATAAGATCCTCTATTTACATTTCTCAAAAGGTCATTTATTACATAAGAAATACAATTTATTGATTTATGACCAAAATTGTTTCAAGAAAATCAATAGCCAAAGAAGAGATTTTAATACTGAGATGTGAAAGACATTTTTGGTGGATCAACTCTTTTGAATTCATTCTTATTGATCTTATGGGAAAAATGAGTGCTCTATTCATCTTCATATCCTTTCCTAATGTTTATTTCATTTTTGAAGAATAACTTGAGAAAATTAGTATAGATTTTTGGATTTTCCATAACACCTACGAACCCCTTAAATAATCTCAGGTTGTGGGAGTGTTACTCATTAAGACCTGATCTCCAAGGTTTGTTATAAAGATGGAGTTTTCAAATTCTAAAAATAATACCACCACCACGTTTAGCTCGTTGAGAGATTTCAAACGATATAAATTTTATCTCAATATGAATCTTAGGTAAAAATTTATGCACCTTATAAATTGAGCCCATTAAAGAGGCCATGTCATTTATAGAACTCTACCTAACACCCATGTGGCCATGTCTAGCCCACGTGGTGCCACACCACCACCATGTGGGATCCACAAGGAACCCATGCATTCATGGATCAGGTTGCTTGTTATATTAATGTGTAATGAGGTTTGGTTAATGGTTTAAGGAAAGTATCACCCCATTGGCATCAGACCTATCATACATTTTCTTAACTCTTCCAACTCTCAATGGCTTGATCGCTGACATCCTAGTGGGTCCATCTAGCACACACCATATCAGGTTATATCGTTTCATCCTCGATACCTCTTCACTTAGACTTCCCTGAAGGAATAGTGGCTCTATCTAGCACCCACATCATGTCAGTATCAACACACCCTTTTAGTTCCTTGATACCACATTTCTAGTATGACATTTCCCTATGTTGCTATTTTAACACTTTCCTTGGGTCCCACTTCCCTCAGTTCCATGTATCCCTGGGATCACTTCCTTGGTACGATTTCCTAGTATTAGAATCCCTAGGTTGATAGTTGTTAGAGTTTATGGTACTATGGTCCTGGGCAGATATCGTTTATCTTCCCTGGGTGCCATTTCCCCTAGGATCATTTCCCTCAGGATCACGTTCCTTGAGTACCATTTCCCCGTTACTACAATCTCTGAGGCGATAGGTTTAAAACATTGATTAAATAGTGATTAAAAACTGATTAAATGTATTAATTAATCTAGTGTGCACCATTCAATGGAATTTTACATGGAACCCATGTTATTTGAAGGACATTGTTCATTTCATCAATTCACCGAAACATTTAATAAACCACTATTTATTCCCTGTATAGCATGAAATTTGGTTAAAGTTTCTAAGACGGCTATGAATGGAAATTAACTAATCACAAATACACAATACTCATAATTGTATAAGAGGAATTGCAATCCATCTATTGGAAATTACTAATCCTCTGAGAAAACTAAGCTATTATATTGATAAGCCATTGTTGTCAAATAAGAGAGCATGATCACACAATTTCTCATATCAATCATGGACATAATATTGAACAACATAGTCCATACATTCGTTAAAATCATATATGTAATAGATCTCATGCCAGTTATAAACATAAAAATGAACATCAATGTTCATGATTCAAATATGTTTATACTTATATATATGTTTCAAACTAATCGGAAACTGAAGGAGGGACTTCCACTCTCCACCCAAACATACGCCAGATATACCACAACTTTTTTGCAGTTGAATACCCCCAATCCATATCCAATGTAATTCACATTAAATTATCAGTTAAACACTTATAATATGAATCCCTTTCTCTAGGTGGTTTATAAAATTCTCTATAACTACAACCACCACAGTGGATATTAGGTGTACCTACAACATAAAACAGGGGGGATTATCGAATTTTTCCTAGCAGTAATCACCATAGTGAATAGATATTTTCTTTTAGTTTATTCATAGGGATTCACCTAAGGTTTAGATGGGGTATTTCTCTATCTCAATACTTGGAATCCACTGTCCAGGTGGATTATCAATTGTCTTTTCATATCAAGTACCACAGGGGTTTGCAGTCAACTATATAGTGGGTTAATCATCTACTCAACAAGCATCACGGTGACCTAGAATTCCCTATTCAAGTGTTTTACCAACTAGACAACAAGCACCACAGTGACTCAGCCTTCCACTAAGCCTCCCACTAACCACATAGGATTATACAACACATTCCACTGGTCTTGCACAGTTCACATGGATTTAACCCAAATTCACAAGGATTTAACTCTTGCATAGGGATGTGCACAAAAACTCATATATCATCTTTTCTTCTACTTCCAAAGCCAAACCACATCCATACACTCCAAAAATCAACAACGAACTCAAAATATTATTCCACTAAGAACATAAATATGAAAACAATTGAACGTCTGAGAGAGAACCCCTTCTCTTTATTTGTGCATGGTTCTATGTCTTCCCAACCTAACCCTATGTGTTTGAGAGGCCACAAACCCATCTCCTCCATCAACCATGGGAATGGGCACTCTCCTTTTCCCCACCACCTCCAATCACATCTCATAACTTTATTTTTAGTAAGTGGCTCGATTAGGTATGTGCCACTACCTCCCAACACATCTTGTAAATTAAATTGTGAACCAGTTGGCTCAGTTAAGTTTTCAAATAGTAGTTCAACATTTAAGTTCGGTGTTGGGTTTCATGGATTTCGAAGCAAGCAAGCTCCCTCAGACATTGGGGTTCTGAAAAATTGTCCTCTCCTTTGGTCTATAATAAAATTTAAGTTTTAAATACACATTACATCGGCAAGTTGTGGCTCCTACACCCACGTTGGCATTACAAACACATTAAAAATTTGTGTAAATGAAATGGCTATCAAAAGTTGGAGTTTTGAGTTGCGAAATCTCCAAATGGAAGATTTTTGGTGGATAGAGATTAGTGGATTATTTTTTAGCTAGGTACTACACCAACAAGTATGTCAACATAAGACTAGACCAAATTGGATTGAAAATAAAAGAACACAATACTATTGTGTCTCTCAGTTTCAACATTACCAAATGTTCTAAGGGAGGCTACAACAAAGACTTTGTGGGACAAGTTAGGGGCTTTGTATATATTTAATTCCCTACTAAATAAATTGTTCTTGTAGAAGAAGTTGTATAAATTGAGGATGAAGGATGGAGACTTAGTGACAGAGCATTTGAACACTTTCAATATTGTGGCAAGTCAACTATTATCTATTAATATTAAGATTTTATATGAAGGTAAGTGCATAAATTTGTTATTTGTATTGACCTTACTCGTGGGATAGTTTGTTTGTTTCCATAGGTAGTAGTGCAACTACCTTAAAGTTTGATGAAATATTCTCATCCTTGTTATCAGAGGAGATGATATATGGAACGCTAGAATGGAGATGCATTTTATATAAGAGGACACTCCTGAAATAGAAATAAAAGTATGTCCTCAAGTGGGACATCTAAATCCAGGGGAATATCTAAATATTCATGAAACTTCATAAAAGTATGTTGGATATGTGGAAGATAAGGGAATTGCAATAAATATTGCAAATCCAAAATTGTTGAGAAAGGGAAGGGATATGAATATGCTCCTTCTGCAGAGGTAAAAACCCCCTTGGATGAAAGAGTAGATATGTACTTGGCTTCTTCAAGTACACATGTAGATAATGAGATATGGTTGGTCAACTCAAGTGGATCTTTCATATGACTCCTCACAGGAAGTGATTTTGCAAGTATGAAAGATTTGATGGTGGTGATGTTTTCTTAGGAGATGAATCGACAATCAAAATAATAGGATGAGGACAAGTCAAGTTGAATCTCATCGGTGGAAGGTGTTAATTTGGATGCTCAGTGTGTGGTTGGGACCTAGGGTTTGGTTTTATCAGTTGACCGCAGATTTCGTCAGTTGGCCACAATGTTCGGTAATTCGCCGCAGACAGGGACAATTGACCGCAGGCTTCTAAAGCAGGGTTTTGATCATTAGCATTTTTGGGTTCATCTCATGAACGTTGTTTAGCTGAGTTTTATGGATAGGATTATAATTGAAGATATAGATCATTGTACTCTATTTTTTTGAATCATTCAATGACAATCTAATAAAAAGGAAATTTTGAAATGGTTTTTACCATAATGTGTTTTCCCCTGGTCTCCAACCAATCCTGGTGTCTCTATGTGAGAATGTTTTTTTTCTTTTGTTTCTTTATGTTTCGATGCATTCATAATGATATTGTTCTTTCTATATAGTAGCATATGTTTTTGAATAATGTGGTAAATCTGAATAATGTCATGATGCATTGGGGTGAATATAATATGAAAATAAAGAAATGAAATTATCAAATAAAATAACAATATATCCCTAAGAAAACTTAACATGGTATCAGATTTTGGTTGAATAAAAGTCATTGAGATCAGCCCCTATGAAGAAACCATTGATGGAAGCAAGAGAATATGGAGGAGACCTAAATTAGAGTAGGGTTTGAAGGAAACCCTAGGAAATATGGTTTTTAGGGTTTGATGGATATTATGATGTTAGGGTTTGGAAGAAAGCATGGATTATGATAAAGGTTTGATTTATGAAATCTAGAAACCCTAGCATGATCAAAGTGAAGATGTTCTTGCACTTGTGACAGGTTTGATGTAGCGTTAGATGGGATAGTATCAATTAGGCCTTGGTTATTGATGAAGTCAATGAATACATTGAAGGAAACAATGTTATATGAATAATTGACATTCATGTCTATTGAATGTTGTTTCAAAAGGGAGATGATCACCTCTCATGGAAGATAAGTACTTTTTCGATTTATGCTACTTATTTATGTCTTTAATTTTGCTTAGATTTATTGGTATGATCATTGATTATACTTCCTGCATATGTATTTGAGTATTTGGATACTTCTAACCTCCTGGTGTAATGTGAAAAGTATATCCTTCTTGAGGAACATCTGAGGTGTAGGAAAATATGGCTAGTGGAGGAAGAGAAAAGCTATAGTTTCCCATGACAAGTTACCGATACAAAGTGAAAAGGAATCTGACTGTTATAAGGTACATATATAGTATATTGTTTCAATTACAATATCAATGGAAAGGTAAGCCCTAAGGTATGTTGAGAATTTCACCTTCATAAACTACTCATATATGCATATGAAATTAATTTTGATTCATGATAATTATGATGGGATGGTGCAAGTATCTTACATTCTATTAAGTCATGGTAAATCTACCTAGAAACATTGATTTTTTATATATTGGTATATTTTATATTTGGCTAGCATCTTTCATTTTTATACATGATGGATTTTTTGATCCCATAAAGAAGGCTAGCACATTAATTCTTATATATGGTAGCTTGATATTATTGATAATGTTTGTGATAATCATGGTAACCTTAATGATAAAAGTGTATGGATACTCAGGATCTTCTTGTTGACCTTATTTTTTATAAAGTCTAAATATGATTGGATGCCCTTATTAGATGACTAATTAATATGATAAGGAAGTGAGGTAGATACTATGATCCTTGAAGTATGATGATACACCTATCAGCTACTCTAATCATATGACTCTAACCCCTGATGAAATATTGATGTCATGTTCATATGTGATGGTGAAGTAGTTGATGCAAACATGTTATGACCATGATGAATATATGATTTAGAACCTGGTATAGTTTGATTTCATAATCTAAAATTTATGCTGAAGCATGACAATATTATGACATACAGGTTGATTTTTTGAATAATGATGACTGAAGTGGCTTACCATTAAGAGGGAGAAACTCTCCATAATATCCCTACAACTATTATCATTTGAATTAAATGTACAAAAAATTATTTATTGTTGAAGTAAGATTTTTGTACATGAATAGTCAAATATATGATGTTTTTCGTCTGCAACAAGTTCTTGTCTAAGAAAAGAAGTGTTTTCCTAGTCTAAGCCCCAACTACACAAAATAATTCCTGACAATGCAGTTATAGGCCTCCAAGCCGCATTGAAGAATGCCTATGGGTGTGGTTGTTCCTATAGGTCAAAAAATCTGAAGCCTTATGCACAAGAATAGGAGCACACTTGGAATATGATAATCCTACAGATATGGAGAAGATAATAGAAATTTCTATGACTGGGGAAGTTTGAATGTTTACTATAGAGAATGTGAATATGTTTACTAAACTTGTGTTTTCATGGGGACAGAAATATGAATATGAAGTATGTTACTTTCATTTGGTCATTGAAGCTAATATATGACAATATTTCATAACAGTTTCAAGGGTTTGACAAGATCTAACTTATTGGTTTAATATGGATGAGTAGTATTGAAGTTTTGACATAATGCTTGATATTTCATACATATGTTTTGGCTTATGGATTGATTGAATTCACAGTGATAACAAATCAAGGTTTTGATTTGATAAATGATGGTTTTCCTTGATGACAGTGCAATGTGGGCATAGTAACTTTCAGTGACTAATTGGTATTCAATAGTGATTTTCTATTGGCATCGTTATATTTGGCACATTAATTGAAGTATAGATAGTTGTGATTCTGTATGTAGTAATATCTCAGTGAATGCATATGACTTATCCTTCATATATAATGACAAAAATAATTAATATTATGATTATGTGGATGGCCTGATGAATTTTGTTATTGCTTAATAACAATTTGTTGACATGACAACAGATGAAGTCATAACTTGGTATTTGGATGTGAGATTTACTTGACTTCTGGTCCGAAGACTTTGTCAATGATATTGGCAGAGAAAATTTATGGCTTTAATATTAGTTTTTGATTTAGCATCTAAGGCTTGATAAGCTGACTTGGTTGATTTGATTCCACCGTATTGATTTGTGTAAGGTTGACTATTATTTTGATCAATATAATGTTTACAGGTACCATTGCATGGTTTGAATAAAGCTTCCCAAAAATGGTATGTCTGCATTAATAGTATCTTAGTGAAGCCAAGAGGATACGTCGATCCAATCCTCTACTTCAAAACTACTCCAAGGTGTTATCACTCCACTCAATCTCCAAGGCTGAGAAGAGACCAGCAAAGGTAACCACAGACCAATATTTTTCCAAGTAGCTAGCCCTACTAGGTAGGAGAGGGCTCTCTCCACAATATCACAGCCAAGATTACTGGATCAAAGATATTTTAGGCTAGGTATAGTATCACTAAGGTTTGGTTGATTGATTTTGAGGTGTTGGGTGGTGAATAGGTCAGAGAAGAACTAGGTCAGGGAAAATAAGGATCAGAATTACAAGGATCTGATGGGGCAAGGTAGGTAGGTACTTTAAAACATTAAGGTATCTTGATGGAGTGGTTTAGACTACTATGGTTTCAGAAAAGATCATTGGAAACATGAATTATTTTCAATTAGAAGAAGATGAAACAAAACTGTAACTATTCCTCTAAAACAGATCATAAGCTAATGAATTTTTTCTTTCTGACTTGGGAATCAATTACATTCAGAGATTTCATGAATATGAATATCACAATACATTCGAACATTTGCAAACATAAGAAGAAACAATTTCAAATTGCATCACCACAGGAATCCCATCAAAATAGTTGCAACTCATTCTATTATTTCTTGCCAAAAGTCTGATTACACTAGTATTGAATGATCAAATTCACAACATCCAACCCTTGCAATGAGAAAGGAAATGAAAGATATAGGCCAAAATCTACTTCTCCCACTCTCATGGGTCGAATACCTGACTTGTGGAGCTGATCCACTAAGTGCTCAACAGGAATCCTAGTGATTAGGGAGGTTAGGCAACTCATCCATATCATTTACGAAATTGATTCACTTTGACCAAAATTACATATTTACATGATGTATCTACCCCTAGTAACTATTTATGACATAATTACATTTACATTTGACAATTACATCAGTAAAAGTTCATTGAATCCATCCATCAGCTGAGAAATTTTGAAAAGTCTGGATAAAACAGAAAACTGCAAAAAGCACAGCATGCTTGGAAAAAGTGCAACGTGCTTGGAAAAAGCGCGGCATGGGCCTTCAAATTGATTTTTGACTGACTTACCAAAGTCCAAATTGGGCCAAAAATGGCTCATTGGAAATATATTCCAGTCTAGTTGCCTAAAATGTATTCAAGCTCTGAAAATGGTCGAGTGAATCTCCTAAAAATTTCAATATCCCAATACTTCTCAAAAAGTGCAGCGAAAGGCTGAAAAAGGAGGCAGAAAGGTGGTTTTTGAGTGGTTTTTTTCCATTTTCACTTGTCAAAAGCTTTGTTTCTTGGGTTCCAGTAGTCAAAAATTGATGTAGACATCACTCTGAATCTAAATATGCAAATATTTTTTCATTTGGAGGTCTCCACAAAAAGTGCAGTGTGGGCCACGCTGTGTTTTTTAGAGGCTGATTGTGCAAAAAGTCTGTCAAAATTTGCAAAAATGCCCAAAAACTTGAAAATTTTCCCAAAACTCTTCAAAATTGGTAGATTAATTTTTTATGAGGTAGCTCAAGGAATCAAGGAGGCATCAACAAGAATCTCAAGTTTTTCCTCCTCCTTTTGCTTGATTAGGGTTTGCTTGAGTTTATCCTTCAACTACTTGATTCTGATGTTGCAAATCTTGTTTCTAGTGATGTATTTACTTTCCATGTGTCTTAGCATCTCATTGTCCTTGTTGGCCTTATGGAGGAGCTTCTCAAGGTATATGTTTACTCAGTCAAAGCACACTTCTATGTCATCATTGATTTCCCTTGCAATTCTTTCCTCAAAATTGAGTTGCTCTGCCTCATGTTTCTCCTGCTCTAATGCTCTCTTAAGACCTATTGTTTTTTGTCTTGTCTTAGTGGTTTGAGTCTCACCACGGTCAGACTCATCAAGTGCCATCACTGCTTTACCTTTGGTGTCTTGCCTATTTGCCTTTAGCATCTCTAAATCCAAGAGTACATGTTTTTCTTTCAGTTGCTTGTTTTCTTGTTCCGGGAAGGATATGACAAATTGTGCTCTGGTAATATTGTCATGCAGCTCTCTAATTGTGGCATCTTTCTCTTTGATGATTAGGTTTGAGGGCTCATGATCATCTTGGACATCTAATTCCACCAAGTCAAACTCTCTTTCTTCCTCATGAAGGTCTTCCTCCTCTTGAAAAAATGCCTCTTTTTGCTTTTGATTTACCTATTTTGTTGATGAAGAAGGCAAGGCCCCTTCCACAATCTGTGGAGAAAACACTTTCATAGGTCCCCTCTGGTATTTTTTAGCCTCTTTGACCTCTTTGACCTCTTTGGTTTCTTTAACTATATCCCTGTTAGATAGCCTAGTCTTCCTGTGAGGAATTGATGCTTTTGGTGGAATAGGTCTAGCAGGTTGACTTGGTCCTACAATGAAGACATTTGCATCTATGAAAGTCTCCCATGCGTTTAGCTGATTGAGGTGGTGAAGGACAATGATTTTAATCAAAGAGTGATGGAAGAGGTTGTTCATATGAAGCTCATAATCTCTGTTTTTCACAATGTAGGCCATTTTATCAATGCTTTTGTACAAGTAGTAGGGGAGGTTGAGAAATTTCACCCTAGTGAAATGCATGAGAAAGCTAATGTGATAGTTGTATAATCTAGAGAATTTGCCCTCACAGGTGAAGTATCTCATGATGATTTTCATCATGGGAGAAAACCTGTTCAACAACTGACCAAAAGGAAATACCTTTGTGATGTTATCTTTGTAAGGTGCCTTGAGGTAAGTTTCATACATCTGGGCATCCAAATCCTTAGTCTTAAACCAATTTTCACCCACATTGGGTATCCTTATTGCTGCTACAATGATGTCAATGGAAATGGTGAAAGTCACCCCTGCTATAGTCACTTGGTTATTTTGGAGGTTGTTGATGAAAACCCTGGTCAAAGTAGGATGACTTTGGACTCTTTGTACCATCTCACAAAATTCAAAGCAACCTACATGCTGGAAACATCTGACAGCTAAGGGTGATGCCATTAATTCCCTAGTGTTTGTTGGCTCTATCTCAGAATTCTCCCTCCTTTTTTATATGTTTTCTTATCTTCTTCTATGGAAGTTATTTCCTCCTCCATTATGTTTGTTTCTTCCTCCATTATGCTCAGTTTGTCTTTGAAAACCCTAGGGAATAAGGGGAAGGGAAAGGGAGTAGGATTGTAGGGTTAGGGGATTGTGATGAGTGAGGGAAAATTTGGGGGAATGTATAAAGGGATTAGGGAGCTTAGGGAAGTGATGGGAGGGTGAAATATTTAGGGAAAAAGGGTAGGAAATTTGTATTACAGGGAGGTATCTAGTTGCTAGGGAAAGCACAACTGGGGTGGTAGGGTTTTAGGGAATATAGCTTGGGAATGGGAAATGAGGGGATATAAGGGTAGTGGGGAGTGAGTTAGGGTATAGGGAAGGTAAATGGGTCCAGGGGAGATAAATTAAGCTTGTAAATTGTGAAACTAGGGTTTCATTTCTTAAAACATGACATAGAGGGTAAGGGAGGGTATGCACCATAAATTTTACACCACAAGCTGAAAGGAGGGGCTATGGAGGTGCAACTTACTTGGAAACAAGTGTAGAAACCCTGAAATTGTGCTTAGAACCTCTACAAGGAATATTTGGGGCCGTAATTCTCTTCTGCAAAAAGTGTAGTGTACTAAGGAAAAGTGCAGCGAAGCCCTGCAAAAAGCGCGGCGTGCTTCTGAAAAGTGCAGTGTCCCTACTACAAAAAGCGTGACACCTTTGGAAAAAGCGCAGCGAAGGTGCCAGAACTCAATTTTCTGAAGGAAAAATCGATTTTTTCTTGGGGAAATTGGAGAGCTCGATGCTTGAGGATGAAAATGAATGACGTTTTGATCTTTAGGGGCCTTTATACTTGGAAAAATGCCATTAAAAAAATTGGAACCCGCATTTCCTTTCTTGAAATTAACTTTACATTACTTCTTTACCTTTAACTTATGAATTTGATCTTTGAACTTCATATTTTTATGGCTTAGGAACATTGATTGACTTTGTGGAACTTTGCTTATTTTCGGATGGAACTTTGAGCGTGCAGCTACTTGGAACACTGAGAACCTATTACAATTTAGGAAAATAAAATTACATTTTGCTCTGAAATCAGATTTACAAATCAAACTTACTGATGAAATTTCTTTATTGGCACTCCTTCATTTGCTGGACTTTATGCATGAAATGGTGATTTTATGACCTTGGAAACCCTTAGACCTAATGGAGACTCTGACTAAATTAAACCATGATGAAAATTATTGAAATGATGATGACAACTCATGACTGATGGTACACTCAGCTAAGTGGTGAAATGAGCCAGCGAGCACTAAAATTTTGAAACGAGTGAGACCAGACCTAAATATGCACCAAGTGACCAAATTTTTGCATGATGACCTAATGGAATGAAAAAAATTTCAAAATGGGACCCTAACATGACATGAAAAGAGTCTATTTGATCACTGGTGGAAGGATGCAAAAACTGACACTAACACAAGGTATGACTTTGATGTTTTTTTAATACATTGATGGTTTGTTCTTAAAGGTAATGAGCCTCTAAGGATCAAAGTAAGAGGGAGTTTTCCTCTAAAGTTAAAAATTAATAATCATGGCATGATGAATTACTTTCTAAAGTTTGGAAAATAAAATCTATTTCGTGAAGCTATTGAATAGTTTTTAAAAAATGGAAATGCAAATCCTTGGACACTCTGATTGAATTTCAAGAAGTTATACAGAGATATTATTGAACCTAACGTGGAAACTGATATTTTTTTGAAGCTATGATGTTATGAAATGAACATGTTGATTCAATTCATGATCGAGTCTCTCCATGCACATTGGATTGCTTCCAAACGCACTTCGAGATATTTTCATGGGACAATCAATTTTTGGTCTAAGATATTATTCCTATGATATGTGATTGCATGGATGTACTAATGTTGTTTGGGATAATTATTGATGATATGAGCACATCTGGGTGTCGCTTGAGTATGATATTTGTCATGATATTTTGGATGAAAATTTTGTAGCATTAAGAATGACCGAAGTTGAGTATGATGTTGCTAGCATGACTAGTTGTGAGATGTGTTGAACAAACTCTTTGGAAAGTTATTTTAAACAGGTTCTCGATGTGACAATGATACATTGTGATAATAGTGAGTGGGATGCGATTGGAAAAGAATCTCGTATATAGTTGGGACTGAGATATCTTCATATATTGAGATAGTGTTGTTGTACAAGTCAATCTTAGGCTTGTGGTTACTACCTCTGTGAGACGGAGGGTAAAGGTATTCTTTTGTGATATATATTTGTTCTAATATAACATTTTATTTGATATCCTACATAAACAAGAGACTGATGTTATTTTAGACATTATAATTTTCCCCTTAAGTGAGTTTTTCAAGCTGGTATCTGATATAAGCACATTAATATGTTTATGATCTATATAGAGCAGGATTGATCGAGGACACTAAGCCAACTCTTCCCCCATGTTTGAGCTCCCTAGATAAGGAATTGAGATGGAGGGATCCTAGGGTTGAGGGATCTATGGATAATAGGGCACCACCCCTATCTGTTACCCATAGGGTCGGATATTTTTCTCCCCTGTCTTGGTGCAGAGTATACCAAATTTTCATCGTATCAAAAATTTAGGCTTGTTTGGAATACCACTCCTCGTCTGGTCAACGAGTTGAGAGAGTGCTCGGAGGTGTACAAACTAAGTTTATTATGATGTAGGTGTTCTACCACATGACTATTTAGGATCATTGTTGAGAATATCAGTGGGAAATATGATGGATGATATATTTTTGATCGAAATAGGGTGAAAGATGTTTTCTCCCCTATGTTATGACTCTTGTTGCTCGACATATGGTGGAATATGTTTTCTCCCCTACGAGATGACATGAGGTGAGAGTGTCCCATAGGACATTCCTCACTGTCATTGGATTATGGGTTTATACTGAGATCCCTAATGTGGTTCCAAGTTGACTAGGGCTCTCTGATGTTTCTCGAGTTGAAGGATTGGGATCCCCATTGGCAGTGATTCCGAGTGGTAGAAGTGGCTCCCCGATGGATAGAGGGTGGTAGCCTAAGCTCCCCTCTGATGTCAATTTTTTTTTCTTTTAGATTCGATAATTTTCTACATATAAGAAGAGATAATCGAGAGATTAGCATGGATAAGCATGATCGGAGATGAGAAGTGACGACAATTGATGACAAGAAAAGAGAGAGTATATGATTTGATGATAGGATACTTCTGATGCTTACGTAATGTAGTTGGAATTTATCCCTAGATGAGAGTAATTGTTAATTTGGAAGATCACTGACAAATTCCAATCATGGGACTACATTCCTCTTTTCGAGAGGACCAATTTTGACTATTGAAGTGCTCAATTTGGATAAGGGAAAGTGCATTTTTTGGGAAAATCCCACATGTGCACAAAAGGTTAGGTCATCCCAAAAGAGAAATTGGACACCCATGGATGGCTGTAAATACAAGTCAAGTGACCCTCATTTGGGCATCATCATTATGATCGTTCTTCTTCTTTCTTTGGTTTTGGCTTGCACAGTTCTGAGGCTGGGTCGTGGAGATTGGTTCATACAAGTCTGAGATTGCAAGGTTTGAAGCTCACACATGTGTTTAGGGTTTTGGTTTCCATTTGCAAGGATATATAGGCATATTTTGTTCACAACCGTAGGCACGCAGGACCAGGCATGCAGTTGGAGGGTTTCAACCATACACACATCACTCTCTGTATATGGTTGGGACAAAGGGTTTGGTTTTATCAATTGATTGAAGATCTCGTCAGTTGACTAGAGTGTTTGGAAGTTGACCACAGATAGGAACAGTTGGACGCAGGCTTCTAAAGTAGGGTTTTGATCATTAGCATTATTGGGTTCATCTCATGAATGTTTTTTATCCATTTTTGTTGGATAGGATTATGATTGAAGATATGGATCATTGTACTCACTTTTGTTGAATCATTCAGTGACAATTTAATAAGAAGAATAATTTGAAAGGTTTTTACTCGTAGTGGGTTTTTCCTTGGTCTCCAACCAATCCTAGTGTCTATATGCGTGAACTCTTTTCTTGTATTGTTCCTTTATGTTCCACTGCATTTATGATGATATTTTTCTTTCTATATATTTACATATGTTGTTGAATAATGTGGTAAATCTGAATAATGCCTTGATGTTGTGGGATGAATTTAATATGCAAATAATGAAATGAAATTATCAAAGCAAAGAATAATATAGCCCTAACAAAATTTAACAAAAGCATGAGAATACTCTCTCGAATTTCACACATCCCAAGATTAGTCATAAATCTAATTTTTGTAAGCAAGATGAATGATGTAGGTGTAAAAGTAGTGTTTGAAAAGGATACATGTAGGATGGTTCGAGGAGAAATGGTATTGTTGAGGGGAGCTCGAATTAAGACTATATATAAGCTATTAGGAAACAATATTAGTGATGGGTGAGATAGTTTCATTGTTCCTTATGGATAAAATACTATGTTGTGGCATCAAAAATTGGGAAATATCAGAGAGAACGGCCTTTGAGTACTACACAATAATGGAATGCTATAAGTTATGTCTAATTTCTCCCTATATTTTGATTTCTATGAACATTGTTTATATGGGAAGCATAAATAGGTGAGGTTCTCCTCTCGTTCTATGAAGTCAATGTTGAATTCTTAGTTAAACTGAGAGGGGGGGGTGAATCAGTTTAACACATATATGAGTTTTTTTTTTTTTCATCAACTTATTTACAGCTTGCTTTTATAACCAACCTTAGTATATGAACAGTCTTAATATGTTGCAGTCAGTATTAAATTAATGTGAGATCAAACTTATTATGAGAGCAGCAAACACTAAGCAGATTTAGTAAATCATCTCAGCACACAGGTAACATAGATAGAGACAACAGATGTAAGTGGAAACCCATAAAGGGAGAAAACCACATCTTATTATTGTTGTGATGCAAAGGAAAGCTCCAACTCCCTCTCACCACTATTTTTTTGTAGGCACCAACTTACATGAGGCTCCAACCTCATTCAGCTACAACTGACAACTATCAAGCTTCAACTTGATAGGGAAGCTCCAACTTCCTCAATTTTTCAAAAGAAATGTTTGCTGATTTACCTCAGATATCAGCTCTATTCTGTAGCATATATTTCTGCTCCTCTCCTCCTTATCTTCTCTGCCTCAATTTTCCATACTCTGCATTCTCTATACTCACTCTCTCTAACCTCACTATGCATATCAAGTTGATATTATATATAGAGTTCATCTCATAAATGTTTGTATTCCACAAAGAATTTGGAGTGAACAGCCATGACTCTTTGGCTTCTGCCTTCTCATTCCTTTGTCCAACTCATTTAAAAAAATATAGCAATATGTACAAATTTCAATGTTACAGTGGGATTTTTATTTTCCTTCAAATACTTGCCTTTGCATCACAAACAATATAAAACAATTAAAACATTTACATTTTCAGTTACAGTATATAAACTTCACTTAGACCTTGGCTTGCTGGTTTTGTCCTTCTTGTTGCTATTATGCAACTGTCCTGCATACCTCTGTTTACTGCAACTCTGAGTACCTGTGCATGTATACCTATTCACTACAATTTTAAATCCCTTCGATGCATACCTATTCAATTCTGCAATCTCTGTTTACCTTTGTACAAATTCTCCAAGCTCACTGTAGTTGTGTGTCTGTTGTATATATTCCTGTTTTATAAGTTTAGTTCACCAATAATTCTCAAAGTCTCATGCATCAATTAATCATTCAAAAGGGTCCACAATCTGTCTAATCTGGGCAATTTCGATACTCTGTTTGCTGAAATGGTAATTTAATTACGTGGAATCTCCTCTTACAAATCCCTACCATGAAGACTTCTTCACTGTTAATTAATGGTTATGAACCCATAGCTACAGCACTCACGCATATAATATGTTCTCATATACAAAGAACCCATCATCCCAGCTTTCAGCTCTTTTGTATGCGCCTATTTATAAAATGAAACATGGCTTCGAATCACTAATCGATCTTCATACGTAAATCCATAATGGCCCACCATATGAAATGGGCATTACATCCCATAATACAAACCTTCGGCTTTTTCACACAATTCATATTGCACCAACTTCGCATATACAACCATTATATGTGCACTTGGTTAAACTCGCAACCGTAGTTTGAACAATTCCGATCAATATAAATTATAACTGGGCCCCGCACTAACAACCCTTCCACATCCAACGGCGGATAGCACGTCGCACTGCTTCAGATGATCCAATGTCCTCAATCATATCTCGCGTGACTTAGATGCATGGGCTTTTAACTCGCGATGAGAATGGTATCTCCAAACCGCTTAAGGCCACGTGTCAGCCTATGGCATTGATTGCATTCGAATTGGAAATACAAATTACCGTACAAAGGCGCTGCGATATGGGTGGGGTTGGTTTCGAAAACCCGCTGTCACTATTCACAACACTCGTGGTTCCTCTCCTTTTCCCTCAGGGTTCCGTCACACTTATATATATATGAACTCTACCTTTCATGTGCAATTCCTCAACACAGTTTCTTGGTCCATACTTCAATTACCAACGACTCATATCTACAGGTCTAGACAACTGTTACGTGGAGAATGATAACTCCTCAATGCACCATGCCTTTCCATCGATTCTATTCTTGCTTTCATATTCAAACTGCGCTCATACTCTGTTATGCCATCGATTCTATTCTCGCTTTCATATTCAACCTGCGCTCATACTCTTTTATGCCATAACACTTTCCATTTCGCAATACTCACACAGGCTTATATTAATATCACTTTCCACGCAGAGACTAGGATTTCGACTTCCTCCACACTATAGTAGCTCAGGAACTTAAGGGAATCGAGCCTCCTTTAACCGTGATTACATAAAAATCGACCTCCACCTTTTGCGCAAAGTATTACAGCTATTTTCTTTGATTACAAGTTCCAACAGAATTGTCTCCTCTTTGAGTAATTCCACTATACAGGCATATATGTATTCGGTCACCACAAAATTATTATAAAGTGGAGATGAGCCATTACAGAGTCTTATTCATACATGCCCACACAAACTCATACAATTTCTTATTGAACCTCTCAATTCACTGCCTTTGCTTCCTCTGCTCCTCTGCTAGCTCTCTGTTCCTTTGCCATCAATGACAACATTTCCAACAGTCTCCCCCTTTTGCATTGATGGCAACACCTTCACCAATACTCCAATGCTTCCTCCAAGTTTTCCTCTGCCTGGCTTCTTTTATAGGATCCTATCTTCTGTTACTTGCTTTTCCTCCCCCTTTGACATCAATGGAAAAGGGTTGCACATTTCCTAGTGTGCTTTCTATCTCTTCATTTCCTCTCTCTGAGATGTGTTTAGGCCTTCTTCTTCTGACTTTTACCCTGCTGCTTCAAACTGGTGTACACGAGTTGTTGAGAGAACACTTTTGAGAATATTTGAACTTTTCTACACATAGGTGATGACAACCACATATAATCAGATTTGTATAATCATGGATGCATCATTGGAATGCCAATATATCTTTTATAGCTGTGATTCACTTTTCTTGCCTGTTGGTGATGATATGAGCTAGGATGTTGATAATGATATTACAGTTAATAGCTGAAAGGTCCTTATTGTTGTTGTGAACAACTTATTGTGAGATTAGGTGATCTTTCAATTTAAGAGACTAAATACCAACTTTATTGCATGCACATTGCACTTTCAGGAACAAACCCTTGAGGCTAGACACATTCAATGTATTAGCCAAACTCACTTATCAATCATGCTATTTTCTTCATGACATACGGGGGTATGTATGTCAATGGTCAATTTCTCTTTACTGATCAAATAGTCCTTCATACTCCAGATATTTTAACTGTTCTATCATGATAATCTTCCACACAGCTTAAAGTTGTTTGATTGAAGACTCGGCAGCCAAACTTCACATAGTTTATGAATAATCCTAAGTCAGAGGCCTTGAAGATATATAAGTGCTGACTTACGAAAGGCACTCAATTATAGAGAAAAAGATATTGCTTCAATGCTCAATATAATGTTTCAAGAGTAAACCAAAATATTGATCCTTTAGCCTTTTCGTTGACTCTTTAATGCTGGATGTACTCTTGCCATAATCCTTTGATCCTAAGAACCTGTTTCATGCTTCCCTTGCTAGCTGATCTCCCCCTGGAATGATATTTTCGTTTCTGTTCTCCCCCTAAAACTATGCTTTCTCTTCATATCAGAGAGTAGCATCTACAGATACTACCCCTAGTCTATCTCTCAAATATTCAAATGGTTCTCTAGCAAGAGATTTGGTAAATATATCTGTTGTATGTTATTTTGTTGGTACATACTCCAGCTTTACTACCTTCTGAGCCACTTGTTCTCGGAGAAAATGATACTTAATTGGGATATGTTTAGTTTTTGAATGAAGCACGGGATTTTTTGATATGCTTATAGCACTTTTATTATCACATTTGATTGAGATAGGTTCATCAATTCTTACCTTCATGTCTTGGAGGGTTTGCTTCATCCACATGACTTGTGTACAACATGCTACTGCTGCTATGTATTCTGCTTCTGTTGTAGATAGAGAAATAGATGTTTGTTTCTTACTTAGCCATGCCACCAGACTTTCTCCTAGATAGAATGCACCTCCACTTGTGCTTTTCCTGTCATCCACATAGCTGGCCCAATCTGTATCTTTGTATGCTTTCAAAGTGAAGCTTTTTCCTTTAGGATACCAAAGTCCATACTGTGTAGTTCCTTGTAGATATTTGAATATTCTTTTGACTACTAGAAGGTGATTTTGTTTAGGTGCTGCTTGATATCTAGCTACTAGTCCTGTTGCTAGCATGATGTCTGGTCTTGATGCTGTCAGATACAGCAGACTTCTTATCATGGATCTATAGATTTTTTGATCTATATCATCAGATCCATCATCAGCACACAGCTTTCATCCCCTGATCATGGGAGTTGACACAAGTTTGCAGCCTTCAATTCTGAACTTTTTCAACATTTCTTTTAAGTATTTTTCTTGTGATATGAATGTACCTATGTTCTTTTTCTGAATTTGAAGTCCTAAATAGAAACTAAGCTCTCCAATCATAGACATCTCAAACTATGATTTCATCTCTTCAGCAAACCCTTTTGCTAGCTCATCTCTGTTGCTTCCAAACATAATGTCATCAACATATACTACAACAATCAGGAGTTCATTTTCATGGGATTTTATGTATAGATTGTTGTCTACTCCTCCTCTCTTAAAGCCTTGTTTTTGCAAGTATTTATCCAGCCTTGAGTACCAAGCACGAGGAGCTTGTTTTAGTCCATATAGAGCCTTCTTTAGTCTGCATACATAGTCTTCTTTGTCTGTTAATGAGAAGCCTTCTGGTTGTTCCATGTAGACTTCTTCTTCTAGATATCCATTCAGAAATGTAGATTTCACATCCATTTGATATACCTTTAATTCTTGGTAGCATTCAAAGGCCAGAAACATTCTAATGGCTTCCATTCTGGCTACATGGGAAAAAATTTCATCGTAATCAAGTCCTTCGATTTGTGAATATCCTTTGTAGACAAGTCTGGCTTTATTCCTGGTTACCTGTCCTTCCTCATTCATTTTATTTTTGAATACCCATTTTGAGCCTATGAAATTTTTCTCAGTGGGTCTAGGAACTAGTTCCCAGGTATTGTTCCTCTCAATTTGGTCCAATTCTTCATTCATAGAATTCACCCAAGACTTGTCCTTGCTGGCCTCTTCAAATTCCTTTGGCTCTATTTGTGATAACATGGCTATGTATACCTCTTCTGTCTATTCAGTTAGCTGCCTTCTTGTCTGGACCCCTACTTTATTGTCTCCTATGATCTGATCTTCAGGATGCTTCTTCTGAGTGTATCTAGAAGGGACTTTAGAGCTCAGTTCAGCATCTTCTGTTGTCTTGCTTGTTTCATCATCATCTTGGTTTTCTTCTTCATGGTGGTCTGAAGGACTGCTGCAGTCTGTACCTCTTGTATTGTTTGGAAGTTCTTCATCAAATCTCACGTCAATGCTTTCAACAATTTTTCGAAGAGTCTTGTTGTAGCACCTGTACCCTTTACTTTTGGAAGCATATCCTAGAAATATCCCTTCATCTGCTCTTGCATCAAATTTCCCAAGATTTTCATCATTATTCTTTATGTAACACTTTCTTCCAAAGATTCTAAAATGTTTGATTGAAGCTGGTTTCCGATGCCATAGTTGAATTCTTAGTTAAACTGAGAGGGGGGGGTGAATCAGTTTAACACATATATGAGTTTTTTTTTTTTTTTTTTTCATCAACTTATTTACAGCTTGCTTTTATAACCAACCTTAGTATATGAATAGTCTTAATATGTTGCAGTCAATATTAAATTAATGTGACATCAAAATTATTATGAGAGCAGCAAACATTAAGCAGATTTAGTAAATCATCTCAGCACACAGGTAACATAGATAGAGACAGCAGATGTAAGTGGAAACCCATAAAGGGAGAAAACCACATCTTATTATTGTTGTGATGCAAAGGCAAGCTCCAACTCTCTCTCACCACTATTTTTCTGTAGGCACCAACTTACAGGAGGCTCCAACCTCAGTCAGCTACAACTGACAACTATCAAGCTTCAACTTGATAGGGAAGCTCCAACTTCCTCAATTTTTCAAAAGAAATGTTTGTTGATTTACCTCAGATATCAGCTCTATTCTGTAGCATCTCTTTCTGCTCCTCTCTTCCTTATCTTCTCTGCCTCAATTTTCCATACTCTGCATTCTCTATACTCACTCTCTCTAATCTCACTATGCATATCAAGTTGATATTATATATAGAGTTCATCTCATGACTGTTTGTATTCCACAAGGAATTTGGAGTGAACAGCCATGACTATTTGGCTTCTGCCTTCTCATTCCTTTTTCCAACTCATTTAAAAAAATATAACAATATGTACAAATTTCAATGTTACAGTGGGATTTTTCTTTTCCTTCGGATACATGCCTTTGCATCACAAACAATATAAAACAATTAAAACATTTACATTTTCAGTTACAGTATATAAACTTCACTTAGCCCTTGGCTTGCTGGTTTTGTCCTTTCTGTTGCTGTTATGCAACTATCCTGCATACCTATGTTTACTGCAACTCTGAGTACCTGTGCATGTATACCTGTTCACTGCAATTTTAAATCCCTTCAATGCATACCTCTTCAATTCTGCAGTCTCTGTTTACCTTTGTACAAATTCTCCAAGCTCACTGTAGTTGTGTGTCTGCTGTATATATGTATGTTTTATAAGTTTAGTTCACCAATAATTCTCAAAGTCTCATGCATCAATTAATCATTCAAAAGGGTCCACAATCTGTCTAATCTGGGCAATTTCGATACTCTGTTTGCTGAAATGGTAATTTAATTACGTGGAATCTCCTCTTACAAATCCCTACCATGAAGACTTCTTCACTGTTAATTAATGGTTATGAACCCATAGCTACAGCACTCACACATATAATATGTTTTCATATACAAAGAACCCATCATCCCAGCTTTCAACTCTTCTATATGCGCCTATTTATAAAATGAACCATGGCTTCGAATCACTAATCGATCTTCATACGTAAATCCATAATGGCCCACCATATGAAATGGGCATTACATCCCATAATACAAACCTTCGGCTTTTTCACACAATTCATATTGCGCCAACTTCGCATATACAACCATTATATGTGCACTCATTTAAACTCGCAATCGTATTTTGAACAATCACAATCAATAGAAATTATAACTGGGCCTCACACTAAAGACCCTTCCACATCCAACGGCGGACAACACGTCGCACTGCTTCAGATGATCCGACATCCTCAATCAAATCTCGCGTGACTTAGATGCATGGGATTTTAACTCGCGATGAGAGTTGTATCTCCAAACCACTTAAGGCCACGTGTCAGCCTATGGCATTGATCGCGTTCTAATTGGAAATACAGCTTACCGTACAAAGGCGGTGCGATATGGGTGAGGTTGGTTTTGCAAACCCGTTGTCACTGTTCACAGCGCTTGTGGTTCCTCTCCTTTTCCCTCAGGGTTCCGTCGCGCTTATATATATATGAACTCTACCTTTCATGTGCAATTCCTCAACACGGTTTCTTGGTCCATACTGTAGTTACCAACAAATCATCTCTACAGGTCTAGACAACTGTTATGTGGAGAATGATAACTCCTCAATGCACCATGCCTTTCCATCAATTATGTTCTCAATTTCATATTCAAACTGTGCTCATACTTTGTTATGCCATCGATTCTGTTCTCGCTTTCATATTCAACCTGCGCTCATACTCTTTTATGCCATAACACTTTCCATTTCGCAATACTCACACAGGCTTATATTAATATCACTTTCCACGCAGAGACTAGGATTTCGAATTCCTCCACACTATAGTAGCTCAGGAACTTAAGGGAATCGAGCCTCCTTTAACCGTGATTACATAAAAATCGACCTCCACTTTTTGCGCAGAGTATTACAGCTATTTTCTTTGATTACAAGTTCCAACAAAACTGTCTCCTCTTTGAGGAATTCCGCTATATAGGCATATATGTATTTGGTCACCACATAATTATTATAAAGTGGAGATGAGCCATTACAGAGTCTTATTCATACATGCCCACACAAACTCATACAATTTCTTATTGAACCTCTCAATTCACTACCTTTGCTTCCTCTGCTCCTCTGCTAGCTCTCTGTTCCTTTGCCATCAATGACAACATTTCCAACAGTCAAAGGGAATGTTACAGTTGGTGCATAGTGATGTGTTTATACCTATGTCAGTTCCATCACTAGGTAACATTGTGTACTCTATCTCATTTATAGATGACATCTCGAGGAATGCATGGACATATTTCCTTGGGAATAAATCTGATGTATTTAATAAGTTCAAATAGTACAAGGCTCTTGTGGAAAATTAAATAGAGAAGAAAATTAATGTGATGGGGATAGATAGTGTTGGGGAATTATGTCGGAATGAATTTGAAGAGTTCTATAAGAAGTGTAGTATAGAAAGGTAGAATACCACTCCATACACACCTCAATGGAATGGAGTTGTGGAAAGGATGAATAATACGTTAATGGAGAAAGCAATGAGCATGCTCAGTGGTGTCGACTTAGGACAAGAATTTTAGGTAGAGGTAGTGGACACTACGTGTTATTTGATAAATAGATCACCCTCATTAGATTTGGATGACAAGACTGCACAATTAGGTATGGACTAGTAAGAAACCTTATTTTAAACATCTTAGAGTATTTGGTTGTGATGCTTATGTCCACATTCCATAAAATAATAGGATTAAGATAGATAAGAAAGTTGGAAACTGTATCTTTATTGGATATAAAGATGGTTTGAAAGGTTATAATATTTGGAACTTAGAAACTAAGAATGTTTTGTAAATTCGACATGTAGTATTTATAGAAGTCAAAGATATTGTCAAATAGGAAGTCC
Organism: Pinus albicaulis; assembly: GCA_034641835.2. Lineage (NCBI taxonomy): Eukaryota > Viridiplantae > Streptophyta > Pinopsida > Pinales > Pinaceae > Pinus > Pinus albicaulis. Next base: position 1,293,823,058 of record CM076583.1, on the reverse strand, counting down.
TACCAAGGGAGAAAGCACTAGAAATGATAGATTTTGAAATGAATGATGATGAATCAAACTCTATAGAATAACATAAAAAGGAATCAGAAGAGCCACATACTTTAGTATTGAGAAGATTAGTTCTGGAAATAATGCATCCGGAAAGGTATACTCCACCTCATTTTCATTCAAATTTAATCCACATAATTTTCATTCAAATTTTGCTTTATTTATTACTGATTATTATCCATGAACTAATAGGGAGGTAGTGGATTCATAGGATGGAAAAATCTAGAAAAAAGCCACAGCTAAAGAAACGGTGACCTTAGACAAAAATGAGTTTGGAGATCTAATGGATTTTCTAGCTAGAATAAATCCCACTGGGAACAAATGGGTGTTTAAAAATAAGTTGAATGCATTAATCGTAAGGGAGAAATATAAAGCTCGATTATTAGAAAATGGTTATTCCTAGGTAGATGGAATTGACATTGGTGATATATTTTCTCCTATTTCCAAGATAACTTCTATTAGATTTCGTTTATTTGTTGTTGTTGCTTTTGATTTTGAAGTAGAATAGATGGACGTGAAGACAACATTCCTACATGGGGATTTGGGAGAAGAAGTATGCATGAAGCATCCAAAAGGATTTTTTTTCAAAGAAAAGGAAGAGCTACTATGTAGTTTGAAATATCTCGCGTATGGGTTAAACAAATCACAAGGATGTGTTATCAAAAATTTGATACCCATATATTAGGACTTGGCTTCACAAGGAACAAAGCATATCACTGTGTATATTTCAAATTAGTTAGTGATCATGTTATTTATTTGATATTGTATGTGGATGATATGTTTTTGATTGGAAATGACAAGGAAATATTCAAGGAGGTGATAACTAAATTATCCTCTACATTTGACATCAAGGTTCTCAATGCTGCAAAATTCATCTTGGGCATGGAAATTATAAGGGATTGGTAAAACAAGGAAAATTCTTTAAATCAAATGAATTATGTCGAGACAATATTGTAGAGGTTTAATGTGTAAACTGGTAAAGGTGCATATTCCTATAGGTGTTAAGCTATTTGTAGATCATTGTCCCAAGACATATGAAAAGGAAGAGGACATGTCCCATGTTCCATATTCTAGTGCAGTTGGAAGCTTGATGTATGCTAGATCGGACATTGCACTATAGTGGGAGTATTGAGCATGTATATCTCAAAAATGGGTAGGGAGCATTGGAGATAAGTAAAGAGGATTTTTAGGTATTTGTGTGGCACTAATGGATATGTATTATGCTACCAAAGAAGACCAATATTGGACAAAGAGTTGGATATGCATGGTGTTGTTGATGCATCATGGGATAGAGATATGGATTGTAGGAAATCTACAAGTGGGTATGTATTTAACCTATTTGTAGGAGCAAGTAGTTGGATGAGAAAAAAACAATTTGTAGTGGCACTCTCAACTACATAAGTTGAATACATGAAAATCATTCATGTAAGAAAGGAAGTAATATGGTTATAGAGATTGTGTTTAAGTATTGGGATGGTACAACAAGCTATAAGGATAGATTGTGACAGTCTGAGTGCAGTGTTCATAGAAAATAACCCAACTTATAATTATAATACAAAGCATATTGATGTCCAATAACACTTTGTGAGAGATATGATTGAAGATAAGAAGGTGTTTCTAGAAAAAGTGAACACATTGAAGAATGTTTCAGATTCATTAACAAAATATAAGATCACCGAGAATTTATCTTGGCGTAAAGAAAAAATAGGAAGTATTACCCTATATTTCTAATAATGTTCTCTTGCAACCCCCTATATTGGGTATGTGTTATATTCCTTGCACAATGATCCCCACGTGCTACAAAAATGTGTGATGTGTAGCAGGGGAATCATAATGGGGTTCATGGGTTGCAGCACCAAAATTCTTTGGGTGGTTTTTGGATATGTTTTTGGTATTTTTTAACTCATGTTTTTTCTAAAAGTAGTTTTGTGGCACATGGTGGTTTTGCCCATGGTTCTGTAGTTTTAGTTAAGGAACTACGGTTGTATTTTAATTCATGGTAATTGGATTGGTGGTTCATGGATGTTGTGGGATATATATTGTATTGTAATACTATACATAATATATATATTGAAAAAATATTGATAGTTTTCTTGTTTTTGGGAATCTTGGATAAAATATATGTGTTAATGTATGTGTTTTCCATTGCATGTTTTGTTGGGAAAAATACTGAGAGGGGGGGGTGAATCAGTATTTACTGCATATTCAAAACTTTTACTTTTTCTTGCTTCTAAAACCCATACGCTACTTTCCTGAAACAGACTCGCGTATATACGCGGATACCCTTTATGAAACTCGCGTATACACATATATCTAATTAGGTCATTAGTTCTTCACTTAAATCATTCCATCATTCATTCATCAGATGTTTAATAAACAGTAAACATATGCAGTAAGAACAGAGTAAACCATCACACAAAGCATCACACATGAACACCAGGATTTTTAGGTGGAAACCCAAGTCGGGAGAAAACCACCGCTGCAGTTGCTCAGCCTTCAATATTTTATTATAGAGAAAACATCTTACAACATATGTGCCGGTGCAGACTCTACCAGCACGCAGGCACCCACCTGTGCTCGTTTACCAGCCTCTCCTGGAAGGGAGCTCCAACCCCCTGACTCGTTTACCAGCCTCTCCTGGAAGGGAGCTACGACCCCCGATCTCGTTTACCAGCCTCACCTGGAAGGGAGCTACAACCCCCTGACTGAAGGCTACAACCTTCAGCACCACCTTGGACCACGTTTCATCAATTTTCACACTGGATCCAACAACTTCAATAAAACAACACTTGCAGGCCACATTTCATCATATTTTCATACTGGACCCTTTCCATACTTTTAAGCATAGTCAACCATGGAACAGATACATGTAAATTTCTCGATGATATCGCAACCAAAGAAACAACATCGTACATTTCAATACGTACTTCAGCGCTGCTAAACCCTAGTTTGCATACGCGCTTTCCTTTCTCTGATGTCGCATATATACGCGCTTCCGTTCACATAAACCAGCATATACTTCTGTACATATTACAGAGCTCATTTCATTGCGCATACTCGTTTTCTCTTCAGCGAAGCCGCGTATATACGCGCTTCCTCTGCGGCGAACTAGCGTAAAGATCTTCAACCATTATAGAGCATCATACTTCTTCAGATCAGATATTCAGTTCAGATTTACCCTTTTACTTCAGACAGATGTTCGCCTCATCTCAGATCTAAGCCTTCCATAAACAGATCTAGTAGATACAAATACATTCCAGATCTAGATATTCCGCTTCATCATTTCTTCATAGGTGCATCATAGATTCAGATCTATTATCAAACCTTTACCCTTTCCATACAGATATACTTCACAGAGAAGTATTCATTCAAGCTCAGACATCTTGCTCCCACACACATGATTTGTACAATGAATTTCTTCTCTTTATATAGGTTTACCCTTTTTCAATACCATGAGCCAAAACCACATTACATCCGATGGTATTCCTGGACGGGGTCAATTAGGCGAGTCATTACCGAATACAATGGATCATCAGGCTACCCCCGGTTTGCACTTTTGAGCGCTTTTTTCCCATACGCGACTTGGCACGTTCTTCTCACGTGCACACAACTTTCCCTAGACAAATACGCGTATGTTTAGACATACTCTTCTCACCATAGATTTAGCACATGCTGAATTCCTTTCTTCATTGCCTTCTGTACTCACTGTAGATACATCATATTTAGTTCATCAAGACATATTCTATCAAGCACAATTTCATCAAGTAAGTTGCCATCATCTTCATCATATTGCTAACAAACATCATTTCATATCAGATTTACATCATTTACCAAGTCCATCAGATCAAGAATAACTTCATCAGGTGGATTGCCATCAAGGACAACACCTGCCAACATTCTCATGTCTTCATCTTTATTCAGTGGGTTGCCATCAAGGACAACACTATGCATCATATTGCCAACAATCTCCCCCTTTGGACTTGATGGCAAACACGATGGTGTTTGAATCACAACAGATACGTACATTAAGAATACAATGACACCATGTCACTCTCCCCATTTTTGACACCATTCTTTCTCTTCATTCAAACACCATGTCACTCTCCCCCTTTGACATCAAGGGCAAAGGGCAGATCAAAACCAACACACTCTCCCCCTGTTCTGCAGATCTGATATACTGAAGTGACCAAGCTCCCCCTGAGTTCATGCTGAATCTTCAAAACATATTTTCAATGAAGTACATGATTCTATGACTTTCCTATCACCAATGACTCATACTTACATCAAATATCCATCCAAGTGAATTTACATATGAGACTCAAGTACCCAACCAAGTGGGTTTACACATTTCAACTCAGCTACCCAACCAAGTGGGTTTACAAAAATTTGACTCAGCTACCCAACCAAGTGGGTTTAAAAATTTGACAAGTCCTTTACATGACTGAATATTACAAATTTACATCATGGGTCTCATCAAGACCTTTTCACCAAACTATAAATATAACTTTAAGACCACCACCAGAAAGTCCTCAAGAAAGATCATATATCAGAACCATCATAATGCCAACAATGCATTATACTTAGCAAAGCTAATGCTCCCCCTGAAAATGTGCATCCGAACATCCTTTCCATATGACTAAGGCTCCCCCTTAGTTTGAGAATCCTGAACACTTTCAACCAATCATCAAAGCATCTTTAAAACATCAGAGATTGAAACAATATTATAAGAACTGGAACACCACCAGAGATACCAGAGATACCAAACAGCACTGCAGCTGTGCTGAAGAGAGCTGACCCCAAACAGAAATTTGTCAGCAATCAGACATACGCGGTTTTATGTGCATGAACTCGCGTATATACGCGACTGTGTTTCAGGAAACCCGCGTATCCAATACCATCTTCTAAATTTTAACCAGATCTGATCCTTTGTGAGAAAAAGACAGTGTTCAGCTTCTTTCTGAGATATTTGAATGCTTCCCTGGAATACAGATAGATAGAACAATGTAGTTGTGTCTTCAAGCATCATCCAACGGTTGTAGCATAAACACATTAGTAACCAAGCCTTCAGATTCTTTGCAGCATCAATACAATCTTTCCAAGAGAGATTATCATACCAGAACAACATCTTCAAATATGTGTCAATCATCCATGTGGTCCAATATCACCATGATCTTTAAGATTTAACATGAAGTAACATATGTAGGCAAAAGATCTCAACCATAGTAACAAACTCTGCATGATTTATTTCTGAATCAAACGACTTCCAACTCATCCATGTGTGAGCACAAAAGATACTTTTCAATAAACAGGGATCAAAGTCTCATCATAATAAACCATATACCAAGTCATCATCATTTTGAGCATGAGTATCACAATAACCAAAGAATAAGCAGTCATAGTGCCAACAATGCAATCATTAGTATTCAACCTGCTGCTCCCCCTGAACTAGTGCTCCTCCTTAACTTGTGCAACCTGAATACCTTTATCAGCAAGTCATCAGCAACAATCTCTGCATGATCTGTCCTTATCTCTGAATTATAAGACTTTCATCTCAGCAACAAATACTCTTCAGGACTCATCCATAATCTTCAACTTAAGTAACCAAGTATCATATCATCATTATTTAAAACTGAGAAATTAAGCTGCTACAGAGTCAATAAAATAGTTATTAACAGTCAGACTGATGCTCCCCCTGAACTTCTGCTCCTGATCTTCAGCTGTCATCCCTATTCTCTTATCATAAAAGCATACGCGACTGTGTCTACTGGAACTCGCGTGTATACGTGACTTGTGTTCATCGAACCCGCGTATGGAAAGTGAAGCATAGAAATTTTTCACATTCCTTCATCTCCCCCTGAACTTGTACTTCCTGTACCTGTCTTCTTCATGTCAGATGCTCTGTCAAAAATACATATAACCAGAATAATCAAATCAACCATGAGAGACATCATACATTTCTCCCCCTGTGACGATACATTACTAAATCTCATAATGTATCCCACATCATTCCTGCAGTCAATCAGAGAAGTAAGCTTCAGAAGCGGATGACTGCAGTAGGGTCAGAATTCCCTACGTTTCTGATCGATCCTCCATCTTTTTCCAGATTTGTTTGAACTTTCTATTTGTGTGCTGGAAGTTATCCAATTTCTCATGTCTGTTCAACCTGCATTCCTTTTCTACATGTCCATACTTGTTACAAGAATAACATCTCATATGTCCAGAAAAATAAGCATAAGAATCATAATGAGTATTTCTAATCTTCCTCCTTTTACAATCAGCTGCTTTATGTCCATACTTGTTACATGAAAAACAATATCCCTTGAAGAAACTAGAGTGCCTTTCTATATAGGAATTGTTTGTTTGAGGCTGAAATGATCTGCTCCTGCAATTTGCTGCAACATGCCCATAATTATGACATTTAAAGCATTCAACATTATTGACTGATTTCCTTTGAGATTTCATCATTGTTGGTTGACCTTTTGTCTCTTTCAACACTTCAGGTTTTACATTGACATCCTCTGAATTTTTAGCACTTCCTTGTGAGCTAGATTCTCCTTTAACGGTTTCATGGAAACCAAGACCAAGTTTGATAGCAGGAGACCTTTGATTACTCAGAATATTGTCCAAAATGTTAGTACTATCTTGAAACCTCAAAAGTTTAACTTTTTCTTCTAATTTACCTTTGAGAATATTTACCTCAACCTCCAAGGCTTGACATTGCTTTGTCATGCTTTCTTCTTTCCTTCTTCCATCTTCTACTTGATCCTTCAGATTTAGAATCTCTTCTTTCAACCAAATTTCGTTTTCTTCACATGTTTGTTGCAGCTCTTCATTCTTCTTATTTGATTTTTCCAGATCTTCTTTGAGAGAGATGATTTCTGCTTCAAGGCCTTCCTTTTCAAATGGTTGTAGAGGTTCCTCATTCTTCTTACTTGATGCTTCAAGATCTGCTTGCAGAGAGATGATTGCAGCTTCAAGACCTTCATTCTTCTTGCTTGATTTTTCGAGATCTGCATTTAGATCGTTGATTTATGCTTCTAGTTCTTTAATTCGATTGGATGCATAAGTATGAAACCTTTGATACTTGTCCACCTGTCCATTCAGCATTTCTATTTGTTCTTTCATTTGAGAGATCATCTCTTTGTAGATAGATTCTTGCTTATTAGATGAACTTTGTAGTTCTTCAACTTTAATCTTGAGAGCTTCTTCTAGATCCACAACTTTACTTTCACTATCTTCACTATTGTTTGCACAAAGAAGATTATTACAAGGACCCCAATCACTACCTGATTCATCTTCTTCAATTTCTGCTATACATGTTTTCTGAGATATCTTCTTGCTTCGAGTAGCCTTCTTCTTTTGCTTCTTTGCCATGAGCACTTTCAGATCATGGTCAGAATCTTCTTCATCTTCACTGGACACTTCATCATCATATTCATTTGCATAATAACTCTTCCTCTTTTCAAATTGTTTCCCTTTACCATGTTTTTCTCTATAAGGACATTTAGCAGCATAGTGACCAACTTTTCCACACTCAAAACACTTGAAGGGAAGCTTACCTTTGAATCTTCCAGTACCTAGTTGGAGTTTTCTCACAAAATTCGCTTCTTCTTCTTCGGATATATAGCTGGTTTCTTTGACAACTTCCTTTTCCTTTCCTTTTGCAGACACCTTAAAAGCAGCTTCTCTGATTTGAGAAGGACCTCTTTGTCTCATTTCAAAAGCAGTCAAAATACCATGTAATTGAACAATAGTAAGAGTTTGCAGATCTTGCCTTTCTTCAATAGCTGAAACTTTAGAGTCAAATCTCGAAGTCAAGGATCTTAAGACTTTTTCTACCAGAGTAGTATCAATTATGGTTTCACCCAAATTTCTCATCCGATTTACAATATCATCTAGACGAAGAAAGAAACTGGCAACACTTTCATCACTATGCATCTTCAAATTTTCATATTCAATTCTAAGAGTTTGGAGTTTTGCATTTTTTACCTTTGTATCTCTTTCATAGCTCAGAATGATTTTGTCCCATATTTCTTTTGCTGAATGTAGCTGCATCACTTTAGCAAATTCTGATTCAAACATGCTTCCTAACAAGACATTTACTGCTTTGGCATTGATTTCATACTCCTTCCTTTCTGCTGCATCAGTAGGAATACTTGCTGGGTATTGATAACCTTCTTCCACGATTTCCCATACATCTGCACCAAGACTTTGCAGATATGCTTTTGTTCGTACCTTCCAGAATATTAGATTGCTTCCATTGAATAGATGTGGCTTTATAGACATTACTCCTTCTTGACTTCCCATTGCGACGGATCACCTTCAAGCGACCAAGCTTCTGCACAAGGACCTGCTCTGATACCAATTGTTGGGAAAAATACTGAGAGGGGGGGGTGAATCAGTATTTACTGCATATTCAAAACTTTTACTTTTTCTTGCTTCTAAAACCCATACGCTACTTTCTTGATACAGACTCGCGTATATACGCGGATACCCTTTATGAAACTCGCGTATACACAGAGATCTAATTATGTCATTAATTATTCACTTATATCATTCCATCATTCATTCATCAGATGTTTAATAAACAGTAAACATGTGCAGTAAGAACAGAATAAACCATCACACAAAGCATCACACATGAACACCGGGATTTTTAGGTGGAAACCCAAGTCGGGAGAAAACCACCGCTGCAGTTGCTCAGCCTTCAATATTTTATTATAGAGAAAACATCTTACAACATATGTGCTGGTGCAGACTCCTACCAGCATGCAGGCACCCACCTGCGCTCGTTTACCAGCCTCTCCTGGAAGGGAGCTCCAACCCACTGACTCATTTACCAGCCTCTCCTGGAAGGGAGCTACGACCCCCTGATCTCGTTTACCAGCCTCACCTGGAAGGGAGCTACAACCCCCTGACTGAAGGCTACAACCCTCAGCACCTCTATGGACCACGTTTCATCAATTTTTACACTGGATCCAAAGCTTCCTTTAGGACACCACTTGCAGGCCACATTTCATCATATTTTCAGACTGGACCCTTTCCATACTTTTAAGCATAGTCAACCATGAAACAGATACATATAACTCACTGACAGATATCAGTAAACCAGCAGAACAGATCAGACATTTCTTACCACAGACTTCAGCAAACCCTAGTTTGCATACGCGCTTTCCTTTCACTGATGTCGCGTATATACGCGCTTTCGTTCACATAAACCAGCGTATACCTCTGCACACATTATAGAGCTCATTTCATTGCGCATACGCGCTTTCTCTTCAGCGAAGCCGCGTATATACGCGCTTCCTCTGCGGCGAACTAGCGTATAGATCTTCAACCATTATAGAGCAGCATACTTCTTCAGATCAGATATTCAGTTCAAATTTACCCTTTTACTTCAGACAGATGTTCGCCTCATCTCAGATCTAACCCTTCCATAAACAGATCTAGCAGATACAACTACATTCCAGATCTAGATATTCCGCTTCATCATTTCTTCATAGGTGCATCATAGATTCAGATCTATTATCAAACCTTTACCCTTTCCATACAGATATACTTCACAGAGAAGTATTCATTCAAGCTCAGACATCTTGCTCCCACACACATGATTTGTACAATGAATTTCTTCTCTTTATATAGGTTTACCCTTTTTCAATACCATGAGCCAAAACCACATTACATCCGATGGTATTCCTAGACGGGTTCAATTAGGCGAATCATTACCCAATACAATGGGTCAATACCATGGTGGTTACCCCTGGTTTTGCACTTTTTGAGCACTTTTTCCCATACGCGACTTGGCACGTTCTTTTCCGCGTACATACGCGACTTCCCCTAGACAAATACGCGTATGCTTAGAGACATACTCTTCTCACCATAGATTTAGCACATGCTGAATTCATTTCTTCATTGCCTTCTGTACTCACTGTAGATACATCAGATTTAGTTCATCAAGACATATTATATCAAGCACAACTTCATCAAGTAAGTTGCCATCATCTTCATCATATTGCTAACAAACATCATTTCATATCAGATTTACATCATTTACCAAGTCCATCAGGTCAAGAATAACTTCATCAGGTGGATTGCCATCAAGGACAACACCTGCCAACATTCTCATGTCTTCATCTTCATTCAGTGGGTTGCCATCAAGGACAACACTCTGCATCATATTGCCAACATGTTTTACGATTTAATTAATAATATGTTTGCAACAACTAAATATACAGGGTTAAAACCCACACTTGGTATCAAAGCAGTTTTTCTTTCAAGGGGATTCCTTTATGGATAAGGGATTTGGCTTGGGCCTATTGTAGACCTTTTTCCAGTGGGAGATTTGTAGAAGTGATTCTTGTGGTGAAAGGAAACAAAAATCAATTCAAAGATAGAGAACAAGAAATTCAATGGGTGGAGTTTTGAGCTATGGAAGCTCAAAATGGAAGATATTTTGGTGTACCGAGGTCAATGTATTTCTATGGATCCAAGTGCTACACCAACAAGGATGTCAAAAATAGACTAGACAAAATTGGATTGAAAGGAAAATAGAAAAATATGATAATGTCTCTCAGATTCAATATTACTGAATGTTTCAAGGAAATATACAACAAAGGATTTGTCAGACAAGTTAGGGGATTTGTATGAATCTAAGTCCCTGGTGAATAAATTGTTCCCACAAAGGAAGCTATATAACTTGAGGATGAAGGATGGAAACTCAGTGACAGAGCATTTGAACGCCTTCATTAGTGTGGAAAGTCAGCTATTATATGTTAATATCAATATTTTAGATGAATATAAGTGCATTAATTTGTTATGTTCTCTATCATAGTCATGGGATAGTTTGGTTTGTTTCTATAGGAAGTAATGCAACTACTTTAAAGTTCGATGAAATAGTATCATCCTCGTTATGATACAAGCTGAGATGAAAATCATGGAAACATAGAATGGAGATGAATTGTATGTAAGAGGATGCTTCTAGAATAGAAATAAAAATAAATCCTCGAGTGGGAGATATAAATCTAGAGGAAGGTCTAAATCTCCAAGAAAGTTCGTAAAAATATGTTGGATATATGGAAGAGAAGGGCATTGTAAGAAATATTATAGATCCTAAATCACTAAGAAATGCAAGGGATTTGAAAATGCTCCTTTTCAGAGGATAAAACCTCCTTAGATAAAGGAGATGATGTGTACTTGGCTTCTTCAAGTAAACATGTAGATCGTGAGGCATGGTTGGTCAACTCAGGTGCATCCTTTCATATGACTCCTCATAGGAAGTGGTTTTGTGAGTATCAAATATTTTATGATCGCGATGTTTTCTTAGGATATGACTTAATATCCAAAATAATAGGATGAGGAAAATTCAAGTTGAATCTCATGGATGGAAGGATGAGAACACTCCATAACATTTTGTAATCCCAAGATTAGCCATAAATATTATTTTTGTAAGCAAGATGAGAAATGCATGTGTAAAAAGAATGTTTGAAAAGGATACATGGTTCAAGGAGCAATGGTATTTCTAAGGGGAGTTTGGATTAGAACTCTATATAACATATTGGGATTTATTGTTAGCGATGGGTGAATTAGTTCCATTGTTCTTGAGAGCGGAGCAGAAGAAGGAAGAAATTTTGCCACTTATGGAGAAAAGACTATATTATGGCAACAAACACTGGGACATATGCAGAGAAGGGCCTTCGAGTACTACACAATAATGGTATGGCATAAGTTATTTCTAATTTCTCTTTGGATTTTGATTTTGTGAACATTGTTTATATGGGAAGTAGAATCAGGTGAGATTCTCCTATGGTTCTATGAAGATAGAGGGAATATTGCATTTGGTGCACAATGATGTGTTTGGACTTGTGTAACTCCCTCCTCCCACATTTACCCAAGCTAACTAGTCCACCGGGGTAAACATGTGAGGAAGAGTTACTATGATATTATTTAACTCCCCAAGTATAGTTAAGGAAGTGGAGTCAACAAACCAAAACAAAATTGACCCTCCTTGGGAACTACAGGACCCTCAGGGGCTAACCAACCACCCCAGGTGCCCAACCCCTGAGTTAACCTACCGTTTGAATAAGCTAGACCCCCATTCTCTCCCATGAAAATACCTCCATGTGACTCTAACCCTCCAGTCGTTCCCATAACAAGGGCATCCATGCAACTGCGGTCTTTTTAAGGAAATTGTGTGCCAGTGACTCTAAATTATAAGCAATTTTTTCAGGGCTAGGAATCAGGCCTCTGCCTAAAACTTGATGAAACTCTCATAAATGATGAATAACAAGAAGACAAGGCCTCTAATGCAAAACTTGAGAAATTACCTGACTTGACTCATCCTAACCATGAAAGACGTTTTTTCAAACACATCATGGCAACAAACACTCTTGGATTGCAACGTGTGCAATGAAGATTGGATTTGTCAGATTGTCTGCCCCCCCTTTCTATGAAGTTTCTTATTCCTCTTCCTCTTTTGCCACCTCTTCCTCTGGATGAATCTGGAGCATGACTCTTTTCTCTATGTGCCAATTATGCAGCCTCTTCAGAAGACGAAGGGACTGTCATCTTCCCAAAATCTTTCTCTCTTTCTGCAAACTTTTTCTCAAGTGTATCAAAGGTGATATGCTCAAGGTTCCCACTTGCTTGCAAAGACTCAAGATAATGTGAGTAAGTCGGATATAATGCCTTAACATGTGCTATGAGAGGTATGTCCATTTTTACACCGATGCTATCAATATCATGCATGATAGATCTAACTTCTGAAGCTAAAGCAAGGGGATCATCATTCTTCATTTCAAGACTGAACAGCTTAATCATCAATTGAACATTTTCTAATTCTGAATGTGAGTCATAGAGTTCTTTTAGCTTGCTCAAGGCATCATAGGCATTTGAGAAATATGAAATGTGGCGGCTCACCTCTTCATTTACGGAAGCTGCAATCAAGGCATAGGCCTTGCAGTTCTTGTTTTCCCAAATGGCGAGCTCTTTGTCTGAAGTGGCTTTGCTGGTGGATTTCCTTCTTGTCCTTCACAGATTCCTCTCCACAACTCATTAAAAATGAGTGTGTGTTTAATCTTCCGAGACCATTCAAGATAGTTCTCTTTGCCAGAGAAAACCACCCCAAAAATAGAGATTAGAGAATGCATTAGTTTGCTGGAAAAAAATCTTTTGAAGAGGAAAAAATTCTGCTAGAAAACTTTCAATTCTGGAAATTTGCTCAATTAAAGGGGACAAAAACTCTTTTGCTGGAAAATATACTGAATTTAAAAGGACAAAAAACTCTTTGCTGCAAATACTGAATTCTGCACAAAAAAAATATATATTTTTTTTTGTTTGGGAAAAAAAAATTTATATGCGAATCTATATTGAAAGTGTGGAAGAAAGGTGGTTTTATGAATGTGAATGGGGCAGTAAAATTATGAATGAGTAGGAGTGGTATTGAATATGGAAGGGGGTGGTAATATGATAGGAGTGGTATATATGGACAGAGTATTATAATATGGTGGTGGCGTTGTATAAAAATGGACAGCGTATTAATATGGTGGTGGCGTTGTATATAAAAGAACTGTATTACAGCGGAGGTATGACAAGGGCGGAAATATATCACAAGTTATGCAGCGTGTTGTATATACAACGACAGATCTGAATTGTGGGGCAATGTGTATTGGACAGCGCGGAGAGGGAGCGATATATCACAAATGCAGCGTATTGTATATACAACGACAGAGGGTGATATATATATATATATATATATATATATGACAATGGAGAACGGAGTAGGGTGGGCGGAAATATGGTGGAGGCAACGTAGAATTGTAGTGACAATGGTATTAAAACAACGTATTATGTATATACAATGATAGCCAAATAGTGTATTACATATGTGACAGTGTATTACATATATATGTTGACAGAGAGCGACAGAGCGGTATTATATATAACCAAACAGTGAATGCAGGAGTCGAGGGAAGTCGATAATAATACCACAGTGGAATATATCACCGAACAGTGGAATAGACAGCATATAATGAGTGGTATTATCAGCGGTGATGAGTTTGAAGTGGAGCAGCGTATTATGAAAGGGGCGAGGGCATAAGTCTTGTGTTGCAGAGAGAAGGGGCGATACATACATCCGTGGGATGTAGTGTAGAGGGAGAAGACGTTGGGGAAGGCGATGGGGAGGAGGGGAGATGGAGTTTAGGGAGAGCAGGTAATGGGAAGAGAGCGTTGGAGAGAGGGACGCCGAGAGGCCGTTACAAAAAAATATGAAATGGCAGAGTGCAGGACTGCAGAATTGCAGAGTGGCAGGGGCTGCAATTTGCAGAATTTCAGGGTCTGCAGAATTGCAGAATCTCCAGAAGCTAAAAATAGAACTGGGAAAAGATTAAAAAAAAACAGAATTACAGTACAGCAATTTAATAGGAGCAACAAAAACTATTATTAAAAACTGGCTAAGCAAAGGAGTGAGGTAAAGCACCTGAATCTGCTCACTATGTTCTAGCACATTGTAACAATGGAGTAACTGAAGACTTATTTGATGTTTCATTTACTTCATGGAGAGATGATTGGTTGCTAGATTCAGGAGCAACATGTCACATGACATTTAGAAAATATTTTTTGAAGAATTCATTGACAAAGTTGATGGAGCAGTATATTTCGCAGATAAATCCAAACTCAAGCCATCAGGGCTTGGCACAGTCAGGCTTAAACTGCCTGGTCTTCCAAATCATATTCTACATGAGGTTCTATACCTCCCTGAGTTGAGGAGAAACTTGTTGTCCTTGGTCCAAATCCGCCAGCAAGGACACTCCATTCACTTGTTTGATGGCAAGGCAGAGGTCAGAAAAGCATCAGATCACTCACTTGTCATGGAGGGAATAGAAGAAGGGAGACTCTTGAAGCTGAAAGGTTCATCTGCTCATGCCCAAAACTTTGCATTCAGTTCACATCATGATGAAGGTACATTTCCATCAAGTCTTTTATGGCATGCTAGATTTGGACACTTAAACTATGACAGCCTTCATTTGTTGAAGAAAAATGGTGTTGATGGACTGCCTACAATTCCTAGAAAAACTAAGGAATGTGATGCTTGTATTCTAGGAAAGCATAGCAAACAGCCATTTCATGATTCACACTCAAGAGCACATAGGAAACTTGAACTTGTTCATTCAGATTTATGTGGCCCTATGCCTATTGCTTCTGCAAATGGAAACAAATACATGATGACATTTATTGATGACTACACCAGAATGTGTTGGATTTACTTATTGAAGAATAAGTTTGATGCTTTTCAAACATTCAAGAATTTTCATGCATGGATTGAAAATGATGCACAAACTAATATTGGCTCTCTAAGTACTGATAATGGAAAAGAATACACTTCAAACAAATTTGAAAATTATCTTCGTCAACATGGAATCAAACATCAAACAACTATGCCATATAATCCCCAACAGAACGGTGTAGCTGAAAGAATGAACAGAACTATCTTAAATATGGTTCGCTCCATGTTATTTTTCAAGAATGTGAAATTGATGTTTTGGGCTGATGCAGTTCTATGTGATGTTTACATAAAGAATAGGTGTCCTTCAAGTTCAATTAGAAACAAAACTCCTTTTGAAATGTGGCATGGCCACATTCCTTCGGTAAATCATTTCAAGGTCTTTGGGTCCACCTGTTATGCCTTGATACCCAAGGGTCAAAGGAACAAACTTGGTGCTAGAAGTAGAAAATGTATCTTCTTGGGGTACTCCAATACCTCCAAAGGATATCGTCTCTATGATGAAGTAAATAAGAAATTTGTAATAGCAAGAGATGTCATATTCCTTGAATCTTCCAAGAGTGACAAGGTTTTTGAGCGGCAACTTGATCGCCTGGATAGATTCACACATGCAAAGTCTTTCCAAGAATTTGATAATGAGATTCCACATCTTGAAGGGGGGATTCCGATATTGAATCAAACTGTGGAATCATGTCCTGAAGCACTCTCTCCCCCACATGAAGAAACAACCACGTATGACACATTGGATGATGTGATTGACAGAATTGGGAGATTGAATCTTGAATCAATCCCAACTCAGTCAAATGACCAGCCTGGGCCATCTCAGAAAGGTCCTCCCAAATGGCTGACAAAGACACTGGATAATGTTCATCCTGATGAGGTTGGAAAAAAAGGAACAAGAATTTCCACTCAACAAATCGAAGGTGATGTAGATAATTCTGATTCTCCTGTTGATATGGATATTGCTTATAACTTTGAATTGAGTTTGTCTACAAATCATGAACCAACTTCCTTCAAAGAAGCCACTTCTCATGATGAATGGAAAGAAGCGATGCAGAAGGAGTATGATGCCTTGATAAAGAATGGCACTTGGAAGCTGGTTGATCTGCCTTTGGGAACAAAACCAATTGGTTGTAAGTGGGTCTACAAGAACAAGTATAAAGCAGATGGCTCACTTGACAAGCACAAGGCCAGGCTTGTGGCAAAAGGTTTTGCACAAAAATAAGGAATCGATTATGAAGAAACTTTTGCTCCCACAGCAAAATGGACCACCATCCGGACTCTCTTTGCCCTAGCAGCTCAGAATGGATGGAAAGTCCATCAGATGGATGTAAAAACAACATTTTTGAATGGAGATCTAAAGGAGAAAGTTTATATGTCCCAGCCAGAAGGATTTGTGGTAAAGGGTCAAGAACACAAAGTTTGCAAACTTGTAAAATCCTTGTATGGCCTTAAGCAAGCACCACGAGCCTGGTATGAGAAGTTAACCGAGCATCTTCTGAAACTTGATTTCAAACATTTTGATCTTGATGATGCAACTTTGTTTGTTAAGAAAGTTGGAAAAACAATTGTATATCTTGTGGTATATGTAGATTATCTTTTGATAACAGGAAACAATGAGAGCTATATTGCATCCATGAAGAAAGAGTTGAAGAAAGGTTTTGAACTGACTGATTTGGGTCATGTTCATTACTATTTGGGTATTGAAGTAATTCAACATCCTAAATTCATATTTCTTTCTCAAAAGAAGTACATTGGAGATCTCATGAACAAATTTGGCATGGATGACTGTAATCCCTTAACCACTCCAATGGAACAAAACTTGAAGCTCACATCTATTGAAGGGAAGGAATTTGAGGATGCAACTAAGTATAGGCAGCTTGTAGGAAGTCTTATCTACCTGACCACCACCAGACCTGACATTTCATTTGCTGTTGGAATCCTCTCAAGGTTCATGCAAAAACCTTGTGAAGGACATTGGTCTGTTGCAAAAAGAGTGTTAAGGTACTTGAAGGGGACTCAAGACTTTGGACTCAAATATACACAGGTAGGCGACTTCAGCTTGATCAGATACTCTGATTCAAACTTTGATGGCGACAAAGAAACAGGGGTGTCTACTACAGGTTACACCATGAGTCTTGGATCAGGAGTTGTCTCATGGAGATCACGCAAACAGTCAGTTCCAGTAGATTCCACGACCGAGGCAGAATATGTGGCAGCAGCTGAAGCAACAAAGGAAATTGTGTGGCTCCGGAAAATCCTGGAAGATTTGCAGATGAAACAAATGTATTCCACACCACTTCTGCAATAAAGTTGGCCAAGAACCCAAAATTCCATGATCGAACAAAGCACATCAATACAAAGTACCATCTAATTCGACATCATGTTCAGGCCAAAACCATCCATCTACATCATTGTTCCACAAATGAGCAAACTGCTAATATCTTCACCAAAGCACTTGGAAGAGAAAAGTTTGAAAAGTTCAGATCGATGCTTGGGCTCACCAACATCCCCTCGGATTAAAGGGGGGAATGTTGACACCTAATCCTATGGGATGGGTGTGGATATGTAATTTTGTATAATAAATAATAATAGGAAATAAGGAAGGCCAAGAGTCATTGGGAGATGAATCCCAATCGCCTCACCTCCATGTATAAATGCATGTACATTCTTCAGCTAATACACATTCTGATTTGAGGAGTTACCTCCTGGTTTGACAGACATGTAATGTACAGGTCTTAAAAACACATTGGAACATAGGAACTTCATACTTATCTAATATTCATAAAGAAGGTATGACTCCCTCTCATAATATCTATAAAATAAACTATTAGGTCTTACATTCATTAACCATTCATTCACTAATCAAAACATGATAACATCCATAACTCAAGCCTACCATAAACCATGATTATAACCAACATATAACCATAGAAATAACAATGATAGAAAAATCATTAAAACCACATAATAACAAGTACATTTTCCCATAAATACAAGAATAAAATAGCTCTTATTAACATATGAAAAATCCAACCAAGTCAAGGAGTTCCACATACTACCCGACCATAGATTGGGCTGAACCTAATCTCTTTTTCAGCCAATCACCCCTGCACCATATTACAAGAATGAATGTGGGATCTCATGGAATAATCCAAGAAACCAAACCAGGGCTTCCCGAGGCCAAACCACCTCAACCCTTAACTAGTGATTCCACCTCATGGTCAGACATCACTAACCATCACCATATCAATCTCCATCCAAGTTGTCCAAGGCTCCAGACCATTTGTTCCAACCCAGCTTCCAGGAATAGTAAGTCAACCCACAGTTGTCATTGGGCTCTAGAGCATATGTCCAACCAAGGACTCCGGGACTAGTAACTCAACCCAAGTTGTTACAAGTATTCCATAGTTTTTTTCCAACCAAGGATCTGGGAACTAGTAACTCAACCAACAACCATAGGAACATGAGCACTAATCAGAAAATAAAAGGGAAAACCCATAACACCATGGCTATTGTGGAAATGGAAAGGCTAGTAAAACCACTATAAATCCTGGAAATCATCCATTCCAATGATAGATCATAACAAAAAAACCACATGCATATGCCATGCATGCCAAAACTAGCAAGGAAATCATACATGCAAGTCAGTACCCGCAAAGTAAACCAGTTGTAGTTATTGGTCTTGTTGTTCCCGTATGCTTTCATGCTTTTCATTTTTCCTTATTTATCAAAATCCCCAGTAAGCCACACTCCTCCAAGATTGCTCCAAGAAACTCTAAGTGTTTAAGAGTATGAGAGAGAATAAAAGAGAGGGATAGAGATCCAAGCTAAAAATGACAAAAAGCTAAACTAACAAAGCCATGAACTGATCCTCATAAGCTTTTATTTTAGTGAGGCCTCTATTTCTTCATTTTCCATTACTTTTCCTTTATTTTCCTCCTCACATGCAACATGTGACCTTCCACCTTTCTTTTCTCATATTTTCCACTATTTTCATAAATAAAATACCAATAAATGCCTCATGCCTTTTCAAATAATTTTCCATTACCTTTGTTAATTTCCATAGCCATTAATTAATCACAGTAATCCCCGTCACTATTTTTTTCCCAACATTCAGCTTGGAATACATGTCCCATGACCTTGGTTATTATTTTTCCTTTATAAAATTTATTACATGGATTTTTAACCCAGGGTTGTTACAGAACCCTCCCCCTTAGGGGAACATCGTCCTCAGTGTTCAATGACACCTACAACCAGCAGACTGCTGAAGAACAAAACATAATACCCATGGAGCCTCATAACTTAGCTTGTTGCAGTATTCACAATGAAAAACCTACTGAAAATCAAACCAACATGACAACCATACCGCTTATTGGAGCTTTATAACACAACTCGTAATAGTATTTACAATAACAATTATACATAAATGTACATATACCAAATTTTCTTTTCCTCAAATATCAAACAGTGAAGGATACATAACCCACATCTAATATCCATCTCCCACGTAGCTTCATCGGATCCAAAGTGCTTCCACTACACCTTAACCTACTTGATTTCTCGGTTCTGGAGCAGGAGCATCTTTGTCTGCAAAATGCACTAAGGTTCTAGCTGGAATTATCCTTCTAGTTCCACCTAAAATACATACCATTTAATCACATTATTAGAATCCTTAACATACTTCTCAAGTAATGACACATGGAAAACATCACGGACTTTCATTGTCGAAGGCAGTGCAAGTCGATAAGCCACTAGTCAAATCCTCTCAAGGATCTCGAAAGGCCCATAATATCGAGGTGCTAACTTCGCACATGACCCAATCCTCAAGGAGATCTTCTTGGGCTTGATGCGCAAATACACATGTTACCTAACCTGAAACTCCTTAAATGCCTTGTGTTGATGCACATAAATTTTCTACTTGTCCCATTCTGAGTTTAGATTCTTCTTGATAACGTGCATTTCCTATTCCATCTCTACTAACATGTCCGATCCAATCAATACCTTGTTCACTAGATCTCTCCAAATGATGGCAGTATTATAACTCTACACATAGAGTGCCTCAAACAAACTCATCCTCGGTGACTCTTGATAGTCATTGTTGTACGCAAACTTGACCAGTGGAATATACTCTTCCCACTTTCATTGTTGATGCATCACATATATTCTCAACATGTCCTCCAAAATCATGTTGACTCTCTCTCTCTGTCCATCTGTTTGCAGATGATAAGTTGTGTTGAAGGCCAACTCTGTACCAAATCTTGCAAATAACTCTTTCCAAAACCTAGAAGCGAAATTAGCATCCCTACTTGATACAATCTTCTTCAGTACACCATGCAGCCTCTCTACATCTCTAATGAATACTTGTGCTACATCATTAGATGAATAAGTAAACTTCACTAGAATGAAGTGTGATTCCTTTTTCAACCTGTAAACTAAAACCATGATAAAATCATGTTGTCTATATTTCCTCAGCAAACCTATAATGAAAACCATGGAAATGACCTTCCATTTCCACTCTAGAATCAGAATCATCTATAGTAAATCACCTGGATTCTTACACTATGCTTTTACCTATTGAAAATCCAAGCATCCAACCACAAAATTTGCCACTTCAAATTCGACCAATAATAGAACTTATTCATCGTTTTCAATGTATAATGATACCTTGGGTGACCTTAATATGACTTAGCATGAAATTCCCTCAAGATAAGCTTCTTGAGCTCACAGTTGTCTGGCACATAGATCTTGTCCCTAAATTTTAACAAATCATCTGTTGTGAGATGATAGTCCACATCCTGATCATGTATACCCTATTGTAACCTGTGCCTAATATACCTATACCTATCATCATGCTGACTTGTCTGCAAGATCTGGTCTTGTAAATCTGTCTCGTATGAGCTCATAGCTATAACGTGATTCACCTGTACTCTTTTTCTAAGCGTATCCACAACCTTGTTCTCTTTAATTTTAATGTACCAAATCTCGAAGTCAAACTCATTGATCATGTCCAACCATCTAGCTTTCCTGGCTTTCAGAATTTTTGGTCAAATAGGTATCTAAATCCACTGTGATCACCCATCAAGATGAACCACCTGCTAAGAAAATAGTGTCTCCACATGTTCAAGGAATGGATGATTGTTGGCCACTCAAGATCATGTGTGACATAATTATGCTCATGCTCATTCAATTTCCTTGATTTGTAGAATATTACATGTCATTCCTGCATTAGAACCCCACCAAGTATTCTCTTGCAAGCATTTGTACATACCACAAACTCTTTATCTAGATCTGCAATATTTATAACTCGAGCATTTGTAAGCAAGTGTTTCAACTGTTCAAAACTAGCTGCACATTCTTCTATCCATTCAAATTTCTTACCTTTCCTTTGCACTGATGTAATAGGATAAGAAATCTGTGAGAATTTCCTCATGAACCTCTTGTAGTAACCTACTAACCCCATAAATGACCTTACCTCATTCACATTCCTAGGAGTTGCCCATTATATGATAGTTTTTATCTTTTCCGAGTCCACTGCTATGCCTTCCTTGGAGAAAACATGCCTCAAGTAATGTACCTATGTCTGAAATAAACTGCATTTACTAAGCTTGGCATACAATTGATTCTTCTTAGCAATATCAATATTGTTGCTAAGTGTTCGACATGCTCTTGCTCATTCGTAGAATATATTAATATATCATTAATGAATAAAATAAAAAACTTGTATAGATAAGGACGCAATACACTATTCATCAAACACATAAAATTAACTGGAGCATTAGTCAAACCAAATGTAACTACAACAAACTCATAGTGTTCGTACTTGGTTCGGAAATCATTCTTGTAGATGTCCTTTTCTTTAATGCATACTTGATGGTATCCTGATCTCAAATCGATCTTCAAGAAAATTGTTGCTTCCTTCAACTGGTCAAACAAATCATCAATCCCAGCAATCGATATTTGTTCTTGATGGTTACCTTGTTCAACTATCTGTAGTCAATACATAACCTAATTTTACCATCCTTCTTCTTCACAACCAACGTCATTGGTGCACTGCAAGGCAACACACTTGGCCTAATGTATTCCTTATCAAGAATTTCCTTTAACTAACAACTTCAATTCCACTCACTCTAGTGTTCTCATCCTGTACGGTGACTTTGATGTTGGAGTTGCCCCTGGTACCAACTCAATAGAAAATTCAACTTCCCTGTCAGGAAGTAACTCTGTAAAATATGCGGGAAATGCATCTTAAAACTATTGTAGAACTGGGTACCTCTTCAAAACTTCTACATCCTCAACATCCTTACCTTTATCACTGGAAATATGTATTACAAATAACACACACCCTTTCCTGTGACTGCACTTTTCCTACATATCTGCCACCATTCTAATTGATTTTTCCTTCTTCTTACCCTACAAGATTATTTGTTCCCCATTGTCATCCAAGCACCCAATATCCTTGTCATAACAATCCATCTTGGTCCTATGAAGATACAACCAGTCCATACCCAATAATATACCATACGATCCCAACAGAAGAAAATTTAGATGTGTTGATGTAAACATACCATTCATTCCAATTGCACAAGCTCTTACCCATTGATGAACTCTTTTATTTGTACCTGTATCCAACTGCACTAACCAAATTTTTCATGTACTTATTCATTCAAACAACACTTATCCACCAGGTCAGGGTTAACATAACTATAATCATATCAAGGGTGAATCAAAACAAAAACAAATTGATCACAAAGCTTATCATCCATCTCGATAATAGATGCCTGATCATCAACCTGCTTATTATCCAAATATGCATAAATCTGTTAGATACAATTTCCAACATCCCCAACTATTTGTGCCTCCTAAGCACAATAGATTTGCGATCTTCCACCATGATTTTGTGTGATCCGGATTTATGCAGGAACACAAAAAAATACAGAAATAACCATGAACAAAGAGATGCAATGGAAATAATGCTTCATTTCATTAATATCAAATAACAGAAATATGCTTACAGGCATAATGGAAATAAAATAGCTAGGGTGATGGTAGCGAATTTCTGAGAAGAGATGTGATGGCTACAGACCTCTGAACTGTGTTACAATGAGGCTCGAGGGACTATTTATTGTTGAGAAACAATGTAGAATCTGAAACGTCCAAAAACCTAACCGTAGGAGATGAGGCGCCAAAACTGTGGGCGCCCGTTTGGGTAAATTGGTGGTTCAACTTCCCGGGGGTGTAACTTTGGCATCCGATCTCCGTTTGACATGCTCAATAGCTCGTTAGAAAGATCTATCCGAGGAGTACAACTTTTGAACGAGCAACATCAATCCATGGACCCATATTGCTCTCTGTTTTCCCAAAAAGCGTCATTTAGGGCCTCAAAACGGCTCCGGAAGTTCAGGACCCAAAAAACTGCTAAAAATAGTAAGTTTTGTTGCAACTTGAAAATTGAAAGAACTGATGGTGGGGGTCCAAATGGAATAGGTGGGTGGCCACCGATATCCACCTGGATAATTCCTCCCTCCTTAGGAAGCA
This sequence comes from Pinus albicaulis, assembly GCA_034641835.2. NCBI lineage: Eukaryota > Viridiplantae > Streptophyta > Pinopsida > Pinales > Pinaceae > Pinus > Pinus albicaulis. Next base: position 1,293,799,192 of record CM076583.1, on the reverse strand, counting down.
ATGGTCCCCATTGCGTTGAGATCCTCCATGAGATGAGGCAAATTCTGTTGAACTGAGTATTAGATGTGTTGAAGATGTCAAGGACCTGCGGGTGGACATGCTGGATGCATTTAGTAAATTTGGTTTCTTTATGAGCCTCAGACAGTACATGTTTGGATTCTGTATGTGTAGTTGCAGGATGTATGGCAACATCAGGCGGTGGTGCGTTGGGAGTCAGATCAATGGAGTGCTTGTCCTAACAGTGTAGAGGAACCTCTATGAGTGAGGGGAAAACTTCCTCGTATTCCTCCATGACTTTGTCCATCTGCTGCAGCCGTGCAAGGGAGCCCTGTTTCGAGGTTGTGGCCACAATATTTTTCTTTCCCTGTGAGTGAGTTGTAAGGAAAATGAATTTCTTGGTTTCGGAAAAAATCTTACTGCATTGTTTTGCAATAGTTAAAGAGATGACAGGAGGCGGTGCTACCTCCGGTATCCTGTACAAGTTATTTCCCAAAGTAATAATAACAGCATGAGGCGTAGACTCATATACAGCATGTTGCCTCCACAAGTATGGTTGGCCCAATAATACATCAGCTACATCAAGGGGAGCAACATCACACAATACCTCATCCGTGAATGGCTTGATACTGTACGGAAGGCGGCACTGCTGGCGAGTGCAGAGATCTCTCCCTGGGTGGAGCCACTCGATGTTATATGGCTGCGGGTGTGCTATGGTAGGTAGGCCGAGCCGCTTCACGACCTCTGCTGAAATGAGGTTCTTTTGGCTTCCGCTATCGACAAGAAATTGCAGCAAAGAACCCTTCATCCACATCTGTGACTGGAAGAGGCACTCCCCCTCCTCTGGATCCTCTGGACCGTCCCTCTGGATCTTGGTGGTGGCAACAATAGGACTGGGATCCGCATCAATGATCTGCTTCCCTTTGTCATTGCCTTTGTCTGGTTCTAACTTAGGATCAGAAAATGCATCTAATTCGGGTGCCTTTAGTTCGGCCACCAAAGACTGTTTGGCCCGACACTCGTTTGTGTTGTGAGTGGGGCTATTATGAAATTCACACCACTTCCTTGTGTCCTTCTTTGGATTCTTGGTGTTGTTCTGAGTCACATTTCTTTGGCCTTGCCCCTTGTTCTTGGGTTCAGGGGCACCTTTCTGACTACGCATCCAAAGTCTCGCTCTTCTCGCTTAAATTTTTGCTCGATCTTGGCGGCATAGCGATATGCTGCGCCAAGCGATGTAATGTCGAGGAACTCCATTTCCTTCTGAATGTGTTTGTGCAGACAGTCGCGGTACTTGAGCACCAAATGTCTCTCTAAATCTTTAATACCCAACTTTGTGCACAGGGTATGGAACAGATTCGTCAGTTCATGCACATCTTGATCCTTTTGTTGCCGCAGCGTGGTCCATTGGATGTACTTGTCCTCATAGCTCCCCACGGGGTAATATTGTTCTTTGATGCCATCTCGGAACGAATTCCAAGTGGGTAATAGATACAAAGAGGTCTCTTCATTTTTCACTTTGGTGAGGTTTCCACCACATTTGACATGGGGACAGCCTTGAGGAGTGCAAAATAATATTTTCTGGCCGTAGAAGTCATGGACCGAGAAATACCCTTCCAACAATTTTAACCATCTCGTCTACTATTTGTTGTATCTATTTTTCCTTCCAAATATAGGGAATGTCAAAGCACCCATCTTGAAGGGAGTGGTGCCTGTGAGGGCTGTTGGATGCGTATGCGCCATATGTGGGCGAAGGCCATGAAGGATTTGAGCAAGGTTATCCATCATTCACGTCTTCGTATTCTCGAGGGCCTCTCGAGCAATATTTTTACAGGATCTCCCCTCCCTCGTCTTTCTTTTCTTCCGCCATGGGAGGTCGTCGGGGTTTGCGAGGCTGATCTTGCAAGGGTTCAACCAGATCGAGCCCTAACTCCTTATACCCTGACCGCGTTGGGGACATGCAAAGAAAAATAAAGAAAGAGCAGACCCACTCTGATACCACTAATCCGGATTTATGCAGGAACGCAACAGAATACATAAATAACCATGAACAAAGAGATGCAATGGAAAAAATGCTTCATTTCATTAATATAAAATAACATAAATATGCTTACAGGCATAATGGAAATAAAATAGCTAGGGTGCTGGTAGCGAATTTCTGAGAAGAGATGTGATGGCTACAGACCTCTGAATTGTGTTAAAATGAGGCTCGAGGGCCTATTTATTGTTTAGAAACAATGTAGAATCCGAAACGTCCAAAAACATAACCGTAGGAGATGAGGCGCCAAAACTGTGGGCGCTCGTTTGGGTAAATTGGTGGTTCAACTTCCCGGGGGCGTAACTTTGGCATCCGATCTCCGTTTGACACGCTCAATAGCTCATTAGAAATATCTATCTGAGGATTACAACTTTTGAATGACCAACATGGTCCATGGACCCATGTTGCTCTCCATTTTCCCAAAAAACGTTTAGGGCCTCAAAACGACTCCAGAAGTTCAGGACCCAAAAAACTGCTAAAAATAGTAAGTTTTGTTGCAACTTGAAAATTGAAAGAACTGATGGTGGGGGTCCAAATGGAATAGGTGGGTGGCCACTGATATTCGCCTGGATCATTGTGGGTAATCTCTCCTGCAATGAACCTTGCCACAATTCCAATGCTATAAAGGCTTCATGTCATCACCCTTACTCTACTCCAGAGACTGAAATCAATTCCCTCTCTCATATGCATTGAACTTCTTAGGCAATCATGCATTCTCTTTGTTACCTTTGTCCTAATCATTCCATCCAGATATTAATTACCAGCAGTGTACTTAGTTGAATGAAATGAAGCTGGGGGGGCATGCACTCTAGCAGTTACGCTCAGGGGGCATCAAGCACAGTTTTCTCGCTGTTTCAAGCTTGTGTAAAAATGAAACCACTCTGAAGCATAGTTTTTCTCTGTTTCAAGATTTTGTAAAAATGAAACCTATCTTGAGTCAATTTCGGTTATTTTGAAGACTCATTAAACTCATGAAAATCCCGAGATCATTTTTCTATCTTTCATTCTCGTAAAACACATGAAAATGCCGAGTTCTTTCCGTCTTTTCCTGCTCATAAATTAAATTGAAAGTTGGCCACATGAGTACATTTTTATCACTTTTTCGAACTCGTTAAAATTTACGAAAAAGAAAAACTCGAAGTCCTCTTTTAAGCCCTTTTCAGACTCTCTAAACATGAAAATATTGCCGAGCACTTGATTATTCGAACTCGTTAAAGTAAATGAATGATCGTCCCTTCAGTATAAGTTTACCCCTTTTACGGACTGAAATGGACTATTTATGAAAAAGGTATACGTTGACTAATTACGGTCAATAGAGTTCTCTCCCGCATTATTTTATCCTTTTTCGGGCCTGAGAGACTAAATTTATGAAAAAGTACACCCATGGAGTTTTCTTAAGTTTTTTCTTCTGACTCCCTAAAAATGAAAAACACCGAGTTTCTTCTATACTGGACTCGTTAAAATTTAACAGTAAAGGACCTGTCAATTTCAAACAGGAACAGACCACTCCTTCTTAGGGTTCGATTTTAAACTAAGATGGACTCATCTGAAGGATGAGCTTATAAACAAGCAAATGTTATCCTCCTCAAGCTTGTCAAAAAATAAAGAGGTACTTGCCAGAAATGGTGGGGGAAAAGAGAGAAAAACGAACCTGTTTGTTACATTTTGATTATTCGGAAAACCATTAACCACTCTTGAACACGACACTTTTGTTCACCTGGGTTGGGAAAATCCTTTGCCTAACAGTTAATCAAACCATATTGAAAGTCTTCAGCCGGTTTCTGGGTATTAGCTTTGGGTCAATTGTCACCAAACCATATGCAGTGTCGTTATGTGTTCAAGAGGACAGTTCAAACAAACCATTCATTTGCGAAATATTTGTCTTCCATTTTGACCATCCCTGAGTCAGTCCTTGCCAATATATTTCTTCAAAAATTGATCTATGATTTCGTGTTGTGGGCTTGCCTACGACGGATCACTTTCTATCGACGACAGCTCATTATCTAGGAAGTTGATCCATAAATCGTCAGTACCTTGAAATCTGCATGCCTCAATGGCAGGTTTCTCACCGTCGACGACAGGTTGCATCATTGACCTTCGATCGAATGATTTTGTGACATGTTCTACTTCAGCTCATTCATTCACATTTCATGGATTGTACTGAGTACTTTGAGAGCCATTGATATTACTGGTGGTTACTCTCACACTTGTTAACAGTTTACATTATTGACTGGTAATCAAGTGGTTTCTACCATGTTCGACTTCGACACATTTATTCACATGGATAGAATCGTACTAGTTCGAGAAGCAGAAATCAAGACCCTGGATCTAGTTTCCACCATCCAGGCTGCGATTAATTTTTTTTATTCATTATGCAGTAGACTATTCATTACAGATGGCTGCATCCATGCTATGTCTACAATATTGATGTAATATTAAAATCATTTCTGTATCAGAACAAGTTTAGTTAGTTTTGATCTGAGTATGGGAATTCCTACCTCAGCGATGATATGATTACATATATATATTTTGCGTTGAATGTTTTTACAGGTTCCGACTTGGGTGTCCACAGGATGATCCTTGAAATGATAAAGTACTTCACTCTTCGTATATGACATACTTCATCTTCATCTATTCCAGACTTTGCACTTTAGGGGGAAACATGTTACACTAAAAACTGTCACCTTGACATTCTGCTGACTATATGAGCTCATTAACACTCATACATACCTCCTCTGCCAGTCTTACAACCTTTACTCCTCATGTCAAGCCCTGAAACAAGAATAAAAACCCTAAAAACCTCTAAAAGAATGGGTACGCATGTAACATGAAGCCTGCCTGCGTTCCTGGCTTGGGTACGCAGGTAATGCATGGCTTACCTGCATTCTAGAACGCAGTTTTCCTTTGGAATGCCTGCGTACCCCCTCCAAACTCAAAAGAGCGAGAAAGTAAAGTGAAAAAGGTGAATTTTGGTCAATTCTAGAAGGTTCTAGATGAGAATTTTTGGGGATGAGTACGCTTTGATAAGGTGCATGTATCCCTCACCTTAAGGAACTAATCCCTTGATGTGAGGAGTCTATCCCTTTGAAGGAGGATTCTATCCCTTAAAAGGTGGAATCCTAACCTCCTTATCTGCTCTATAAAAGGAGGCATTGGGTAGCCTCAAAGGGTTAAGATTTTGGAGATTGAGAATTAGAGTTCAAGCTTTATGTGTGATTGAGTTGAAGTGCTGTTGAGATTTAGACTTCTTTCCACTGAGCTTTTGAGAGGAAAGATCACATAACTCTTTGTGCTCCTAGAGGAAGAGTGCAAGAATTTTCAAAGTAGAGGAGACTCCTGCTTCAGACCCCGGGAAGGCCTTTCAAACATCAAGGCTAAGGTTGTAAGGTTCTTCTGTTATTTTTAAGATTAATACAATCAAGTTTTGTTTTTCTCAATAAATTTTCGTTCGATTGTTTATTTCAATAAGCTGTCGTTTGATCGTTTATTTCATAGATTCCTTGATCACTATGATAGGTATGTTTTATAATTATTTGTTATACAGGTGCTATTTAATATTTGCTTGTTTGTGATTGCAGGTCGACGAAAGACAACACTTTCTTGTGACGAAAGAACTCTTGTTGCGGCGGAAGGATTATTGTTGCGACGAAAGAACTCTTGTTGCGATGGAAGGATTATTGATGCGACGAAAGCACTACGACCGCAAATAAGCATTTGGATCTAAGGTAGGATCGACACCTTCATAGCATTTATTTGTAAAACAAATATATCTAGAGAAAGACAAACTTAGTTGTTCGTTTGTTGCTAGATTGTCTTCTGACACTAGGGAGATCGGTCTTGTCCGCAAGAACGATTTATCCAGCCAACAAATTGGCGACTCCACTGGGGAAAGAACTTGTTGTTTTTGGTTCTCTTTTATTTTGATTTGAGGAAAAGTTTTTCCTGGTTTTTGATTGATTGATATCTGCCTGGGTAGCTTAGGTTTTCTCTGTTTTTGAAAATTTTGAAATATTTTATGTTTTTCTTGAAGTTTTCAGGGGACCGCACTTTGTCTTCACACACAGTGCGGGCATCTCCGCACTTTCCTTAAGTAACCAGTGCGGGACCGCACCTGTTACTTCTGGGACCTGCGGACCTTGTTAAAAGTCTTGAAAAACTTAGATTTCTTCTTTTAGTTTAGTTTAGATTTAATTTAGGATTCTTAGCATCTACCCAGATCTGTATTTTTCTGTCAAAAATCTCTTGTTTCTGAATTTCTTTCAGCAATTTTTCATCTCATCAATCTCCATTAAGTTAATTGGGTGTTTTGAGTCTCTTTTTTGAGAAATTATTAATTTGATTTCCTTTGGTCATTACTTAGAGGTTTGTCTCAGTCTTTTCACAATTTTACATCTTTTTGCTTTTGTTTTTTGCATGAGTGTTAATCGCCTTTGAGTGTTTTTTGATCTTTGGAACTCTCACCTGATTTTCTTGACTTACACTTGATTGGTTCTTAGATTACATTAGAATCATCTTGTGTTTGATAATTCTCTTGCATAGATCACATTTTCATAATTAGAATTCTCATTTTCAGAATATGAATGAAAAATGTGCATAGATTACATTTGCATACTTTTCAAGTGAATTGTGCATAGATTACAATTGCATAATTTACATTCTGAAAAATCAATCATAAATTTAGATCCGTTTTCTTTGATTTGAATTTAGATGTTTTTATGCTTGTTTTAAAAACACAAAATAAAAAAATAAAAATGGTTTTGGAATTGATTTGCATTGGTTTTTCTTGATGAAATTAGTGCATTAGAGAATTTGTTATATTTTCTCTTAGTGATCAATTTTTTGCATTGTTGGAAGTGAATGGAAACTCTCTCCTTAATTTAGTTAGGATTCATCGAATTGAAAATATTACATTATCATATTCGATTGCATTCAGTTTTGGGTCGGGTCATAACACCATTGGTTTCATATCCATTTACCCTTTTGAGTAATAACAGCCTAAATAACACAGCGCTTAATTAAAATTCATCTAGTAGTTTTTACATTTTTAGGGCTCTTATCACCAACATAGCTTAGGCTAGTATCTTGGAATAGGGAGTAATTAACTCTCCAAGATAGTAAAAAAAACAAGTAGATAAATCTTCCGGTAGGAAATAAATCCAATTGTAATTGGTACAATCTGGGAAGCTTCTCTTAAAGGAGTTAATCACGAGATCATGTCTGAACCTTTGAGACAATCAATTATGTTTCATTGGGAAAGATAGAAGATCTTCACGCATTACAAACGGTAAACCTCGGATTAACCATTGTCGAGGAGCCTGGGGTCACTTGTCGGTAAACCTCAGATTGACCATGTCGAGGAGCCTTCAATGGGATTGAGCTTTGTTACTCTGCCCTTGCGCGTGGAATCGGATCGTAGACTATTCCCCAGTTGTATTTGTTACTGTTGGTAACCTTAGTGTCCATAAGCTTAAGATTATTTCCTAAGGTGACGGTGAAGGAAAGATCTCACTATACCTGGAGCAGACGTCGACTAGACTCACTTGGACTCTCTGGGGGGTTCTCTTCACTCGAGATGGTTTTGTGGAAGAAACTTAGCCATCTGTTTATTAAGGTGTTGTCGAGGTAATCGCTCCAACCGCTCTTTCTCAGATAATTTACGATGTTGATTTCATCACCAACTAGTGTTTGCACGGAAGTTATCTGTGTGGTTTGACTCCTAGATTTGATGTGGGGCCGTGTTTTGCTGTTCGTTTACTTTTAGAGCTGCAGGTGTGAATTGTGAATTTTAATCAAGTAGGTGTGAATTTTTAATTGTTAATTTTAGTTTTAAATTGTCAATAAAATTCACCGGGGTTGAATATAATGGCAACCTGTTCTAATTTACCAACCAAGGAACCCTCTTAACGAGAAAATCCTAAGTATTTTCCTTGCTTTGGAAATGTTGGTCCTCCTTATATGGCTACTTTGTCATTACCTCGTACTCGGATTTACAATAGGTTTACCGATATGGTTATTTTCAACTTCGTTGGCCCCAAATACTCCAATTGTTCCACCTCAACCGGATGCTTCACTTCAACAGAGTTCACCATCTCAACATCACCAGCCTTCTGTTGACCCTTTACCTTCTTCGCCTAATATTTCTTCCTCCAATTCTTCCTCTTCGCTTGGTAAAAGCCTTGATGCTAGTAACCAGGTGGTGAAGAAGAAGAAGAAGAAGAAGCAAGATAAGAAAGAAGTCAACCAACCAACCATGGCTGTAAGTGTTAGTTGTGTTGAGGAAACCTCCAACATGCATCGTAAACCCAAATACCCTTGCAGGCTTTGTAAGGGTGAGCACTTCCTTATCAATTGTCCTGGTATTCCAAAGGTCTTGGAAGTTTGGTCAGAAAAATCTCATCAACTTTCGATTGATCCATCAACCAGTGATAGTCAGGTTCCTGGGAAAAAGGGTAAAGTTAGGTTTCCTTGTAAGTTATGCAAAGGGAGTCATCATACTCACATTTTCCCTCACATGAATGAAGCCTCAAAATTGTTGGAAAACCTTACTGTTCCACAGCAATAATTTCCAACTGGTTACCGTAAACTTTCTCCCAACCTACCGTCAACTGACGGAGTGATTGATCTAATTTCAAGTACAGTCGATCCCACTATTCCATTGGAGAGTGAAACTCATATCACTCAGGTTGATGATCCATTAGTTGATCAAGTGGTCGATTCGATTTCACATTCGGTCGATCCCATTCTCCTTGTAGAGAGTGAACTTCATACTGCTCAGGTTCTTCTTGTTACATCAGATTCTTCTACGCCGGGGGGCATTTCACCTATTTCTACAGAACCCCCTCCAAGTACTGAGGTCTTTTCCTTTGATTGGAATAGACTGACAGAACCTTGTCTTCCTTCCTCCATCCCTTTCCAAATCATTGTGAAGTTGGGTGGTAGGGACATACACCGCACACAGGTAGATGAAGGTGCTTCTGTTAGTATTTTATCCTCAACTGCTTGGAAAGCTTTGGGTTCCCCTCAGCTTATGCCTATTACGCAGAATCTGAAAGCTTTTAACAGAACCATTAGTGAACCTTTAGGGATCCTTCCTAAGTTTTCTATTACTTTGGAAGGTAAAACTATCTGTATTGATCTTATGGTAGTTCGAGGCCCCTTGGATTTCAATTTACTCCTTGGGCGAGACTATGTCTATGCAATGAAAGTTGTCATATTGACACTCTTTCGAGTAATGTCTTTCCCTCACAATGGAAATATTGTGACTGTAGACCATCTTTCGTTCCCTAGTCTTGATTCGACTACAAATAATCCGACATCCCTGAATTTTCCTCATACGCAAGTGGTATCTACCCCGCCACGGGTTAATTATGTGGCAGCTAGTCCCATGTTTTCAGTTACCGATGCAAGCAAGCTTCTCACTGTTTTCTCGTCTTCCTTTCACTTAGATCTGGTAATTGACATGGAAACCTCTATGGGATTATTTGAATGCGATTTTCTTATCCCTTTTCAGTCCCTTGACATGTGTTCCTTCCAGAGAACTATTATTCCTTCTGATGAAGACCTCTTGGAAGCCATGATCAAGGTCTGTCCATTGACATGTGTTTCTTCCAGTTGGAAGCCATGATCAGTGGCCCGAGGAGAGTTCCTTTTACTATGTCAACCTCGTTAAACAAATGAATCAGTGGCCTGAGGATGGTTCCTTTTACTGTGTCAACCTCGTTAAAAAAATGAATCAGTGAGTGCGAGGATAGTTCCTTTTACTGTGTCAACCTCGTTAAAAAATGAATCAGTAAGTGTGAGGATAGTTCCTTTTACTGTGTCAACCTCGTTAAAAAATGAATCAGTTAGTCAATAGCATAGTTCCTTTTTCTTGTGTCAAGCTCGTTAAAAAATGAAACAAGCATCCATGAGGACAGTTCTTTTCCTATGTCAACCTCATTAAAAAATGAATCAGTAGGTAAATTGTAGAGAGTAGATTGGTAGATTAGAAATAAGTATTTTGTGAGGATAGTTCCTGTTACTGAGTCAACCTCCTTAAAAAATGAATCAGGTATGAGGACAGTTCTTTTCCTGTGTCAACCTCATTAAAAAATGAATCAGTTGGTCAGAGCATAGTTCCTGTTACTGAGTCAACCTCATTAAAAAATGAATCAGGTATGAGGACAATTCTTTTCCTGTGTCAACCTCGTTAAAAAATGAATCAGTTGGTCAGAGGATAGTTCCTTTTATTGAGTCAACCTCGTTAAAAAATGAATCAGGTATGAGGACAGTTCTTTTCCTGTGTCAACCTCGTTAAAAAATGAATCAGTTGGTCCAAGGATAGTTCCTTTTACTGTGTCAACCTCGTTAAAAAATGAATCAGTGATCCAATTATAGTTCCTTTTACTATGTCAACCTCGTTAAAAAATGAATCAGTGGGTCCGAGGATAGTTCCTTTTACTGTGTCAACCTCGTTAAAAAATGAATCAGTGAGCCGAGGATAATTCCTTTTACTGTGTCAACCTCGTTAAAAAATGAATCAGTGAGTCCGAGGATAGTTCCTTTAACTGTGTCAACCTCGTTAAAAAATGAATCAGTGAGTTGAGGATAGTTCTTTTCCTGTGTCAACCTCATTAAAAAATGAATCAGTTGGTCCAAGGAAAGTTCCTATTACTGAGTCAACCTCGTTAAAAAATGAATCAGTCGGCGATGAGGAAAGTTCTTTTCCTGTGTCAACCTCATTAAAAAATGAATCAATAGGTAAATTGTAGAGAGTAGATTAATAGATTAGAAATAAGTAGTTTATGAGGATGGTTCCTATTATTGAGTCAACCTCGTTAAAAAATGAATGAGGTATGAGGACAGTTCTTTTCCTGTGTCAACCTCGTTAAAAAATGAATCAGTTAGTCAGAGGATAGTTCCTGTTACTGAGTTAACCTCGTTAAAAAATGAATCAGTTATGAGGACAGTTCTTTTCCTGTGTCAACCTCATTAAAAAAATGAATCAGTAGGTTATATATATAGATTAGAAATAAGTAGTTTTTTAGAACAGTTCTTTTACTGTGTCAACCTCGTTAAAAAATGAAACATGTAGGTGAGGAAAGTTCCTTTTACTGTGTCAACCTCATTAAAAATGAATCAGTGTATCAAGAGGAAAGTTCCTTTTACTGTGTCAACCTCGTTAAAAAATGAAACAAATCCTCCCCTAATTGAGTCGAGTCTTTGACTAGATCTCGTAAATGTTAAGTCATATATTTAGGTCAGTTTTTGCATAATTTTCTTACAGTTTTAGGTCGGGTCTTTCATATGATCTCGTAAATGAACCTTCATTCCATCCAGCTATTAATTACCAGCAGTGTACTTAGTTGAATAAAATGAAGCTGGGGGGGCATGCGCTCTAGCAGTTACGCTTAGGGGGCATCAAGCACAGTTTTCTCTCTGTTTCAAGCTTGTGTAAAAATGAAACCACTCCGAAGCATAGTTTTTCTCTGTTTCAAGCTTTTGTAAAAATGAAACCTATCTTGAGTCAATTTCGGTTATTTTCAAGACTCGTTAAACTCATGAAAATCCCGAGATTATTTTGCTATCTTTCATTCTCGTAAAACACATGAAAATGTCGAGTTCTTTCCGTCTTTTCCTGCTCGTAAATTAAATTGAAAGTTGGCCACATGAGTACATTTTTATCACTTTTTCGAACTCGTTAAAATTTACGAAAAATCAAAACTCGGAGTCCTCTTTTAAGCCCTTTTCAGACTCTCTAAACATTAAAAGATTGCCAAGCACTTGATTATTCGAACTCGTTAAAGTAAATGAATGATCGTCCCTTCAGTATAAATTTACCCCTTTTACGGACTGAAATGGACTATTTACGAAAAAGGTATACGTTGACTAATTATGGTCAATAGAGTTCTCTCTCGCATTATTTTATCCTTTTTCGGGCTCGAGAGACTAAATTTACAAAAAATTACACCCACGGAGTTTTCTTAAGTTTTTTCTTCTGACTCCCTAAAAATTAAAAACACCGAGTTTCTCCTATACTAGACTCGTTAAAATTTAACAGTAAAGGACCTGTTCAATTCTAAAACAGGAACGAACCACTCCTTCTTAGGGTTCGAATCTTAAACTAAGTTGGACTTATCCGAAGGATGAGCTTATAAACAAGAAAATGTTATCCTCCTCAAGCTTGTCAAAAATAAAGAGGTACTTGCCAGAAATTGTGGGGGAAAAGAGAGAAAAATGAACCTGTTTGTTGTATTTTGATTTTTCGGAAAACCGTTAACCACTCTTGAACACGACACTTTCGTTCACCTGGGTTGGGAAAATCCTTTGCCTAAAATTTAATCAAACCATATTGAAAGTCTTCAGCCGGTTTCTGGGTATTAGCTTTGGGTCAATTGTCACCAAACCATCTACAGTGTCATTATGTGTTCAAGAGGACAGTTCAAATGAACCATTCATTTGCAAAATATTTGTCTTCCATTTTGACCATCCCTGAGTCAGTCCTTGCCAATATATTTCTTCAAAACTTGATCTATGATTTCGTGTTGTGGGCTTGCCTACGATGGATCACTTTCTATCGACGACAGCTCATTATCTAGAAGTTGATCCAGTAAATCACAAGATTTGAAATCGCATGCCTCATCATAAGCACTTCGATGACAGTTGCATCATAGGTCTCTCGATCGAATGATTCCGTGACATGTTCGACTTCAGCTCATTCATTCACATTTCTGATTGTACCGAAAGACTTTGAGAGCCATTGACATTACTGGTTGTTACTCTCACACTTGTTAACAGTTTACATTATTGACTGGTAATCAAGTGGTTTCTACCATGTTCGACTTCGACACATTTATTCACATGGATAGAATCGTACTAGTTCGAGAAGCAGAAATCAAGACCCTGAATCTAGTTTCCACCATCCAGGCTGCGAGGAATTTTTGTTATTCATTATGCATTAGACTATTCATTATAGATGGTTGTGTCCATGCTATGTCTACAATATTGATGTAATATTAAAATCATTTCTGTATCAAAACAAGTTTAGTTAGTTTTTATCTGAGTATGGGAATTCCTACCTCAGCGATGATATGATTACATATATATATTTTGCATTGAATGTTTTTACAGGTTTCGACTGGGGTGTCCACAGGATGATCCTTGAAATGATAAAGTAATTCACTCTTCATATATGACAGACTTCATCTTCATCTATTCCAGACTTCGCACTTTAGGGGGAAATCTGTTACACTAAAAACTGTCACCTTGACATTTTGCTGACTGTATGATCTCATTAACACTCATACATACCTCCTCTGCCAGTCTTACAACCTTTACTCCTCATGTCAAGCCCTGAAACAAGAAGAAAAACCCTAAAAACCTCTGAAATAATGGGTACACGTGTAACATAAAGCCTACCTGCGTTCCTAGCTTGGGTACGCAGGTAATGCATGGCTTACATGCGTTCTAGAACGCAGTTTTCCTTTGGAATGCCTGTGTACCCCCTCCAAACTCAAAAGAGCGAGAAAGTAAAGTGAAAAAGGTGAATTTTGGTCAATTCTAGAAGGTTCTAGATGAGAATTTTTGGGGATGAGTACGCTTTGATAAGGTGCATGTATCCCTCACCTTAAGGAACTAATCCCTTGATGTGAGGAGTTTATCCCTTTGAAGGAGGATTCTATCCCTTAAAAAGTGGAATCCTAACCTCCTCATCTGCTCTATAAAAGGAGGCATTGGGTAGCCTCAAATGGTTAGATATTGGAGATTGAGAATTGGAGTGGAAGCTTTAAGTGTGATTGAGTTGAAATGTTGTTGAGATTTAGACTTCTTTCTGTTGAGCTTTTGAGAGGAAAGATCACATACCTCTTTATGCTCCTGGAGGAAGAGTGCAAGACTTATCAAAGTAGAGGAGACTCCTGCTTCAGACCCCGGGAAGGCCTTTCGAACATCAAGGCTAAGGTTGTGTTCTTCTGCTTTTTTTAAGATTTTCACAATCGTTTTTTGTTTTTCTCAATAAATTGTCGTTCGATTGTTTATTTCAATAAGTTGTCGTTTGATCATTTATTTCATAGATTCCTTGATCACTATGATAGGTATGTTTTATAATTATTTGTTATACAGGTGCTATTTAATATTTTCTTGTTTTTGATTGCAGGTCGGCAAAAGACGACACTTTCTTGCGAAAAAAGAACTCTTGTTGCGACGGAAGGATTATTGTTGCGATGAAAGAACTCTTGTTGTGACGGAAGAACTCTTGTTGCGACGGAAGGATTTTGATGCAACGGAAGCACTGCGACTGCAAATAAGAATTTGGATATAAGGTAGGATCGACACCTTTATAACATTTATTTGTAAAATGAATATATTTAGAGAAAGACAAACTTAGTTGTTCGTTTGTTGCTAGATTATCTTCTGACACTAGGGAGATCGGTCTTGTCTGCAAGAACGATTTATCCGGCCAACACCTTGTCATAATAATATGTCTCTGATAAATAATTCTTCCTAAAAATACCCTTGAACTAACTGTAAGTCAAATCCTCTTCATGAATACCTCTGGCATTATTTACATCTTCCCACCAATTTTTTTCTTTACCCTTAAGACTAAACGTAGCTATTATGGCCTTCATGTTCTCTGAGTAATCATGCAATCTAAAGAACTTATTCATCCTTAGAAACCACACTTCTTCATCTTGTGACTTATTCATTTCTCCATCAAATGTAGGTGGCTTTGATTTCTTGAACTCATTTGGTAATTATGCCCTGTCACTCCTCTTGTAAGGATGATAGTGATGATGACAGTGATATCTGTATGAAATAGAACTAGAGTAAAGCCCATGTCCACTGCCTCATCTATCAGGTGTATCCAACAATCTTCCATCTCTGACCTTGTCATCTCTATCTGACCTATGCCCACCATGACACCTGCTACCATAGGCTCCTTTATTCTTGTCCTCATGTCCATGAATGATCCTAAGTGGTCCATGTCTTTGCAAGTCTGATAATCTTTGAGGGATTGTTGCATTAACCTCTGCATATTTCTCCTGTGCCTAGAAATTCTCTCTTGTGACTGAATGATCCTGTCATTATCTGCTTTGAAACTTCTTATTTTTTCCTTCAAACTTCTCAAAGTTTCTGTTATATCAGGAGAGTACCCACCACCATGTTGCTCATCTCATCAATAGGAAGAATCTCGTGAACTATAATCCACCACTTTGTTAGTCATATTTGATCTTCTTCTTCCTGCAAGTACATCATGTTAGCTAAACCAAAACATAAACATAACCAACATACCTTAGTATAGTTCAGGGGAGGATATATCATTTGCAAGATCAACCATATTATCACAATACATGTATACACATAATCATAATAGTATATAGACATCATCTAAATCATCATCCTAGTTACCATGCATGATGTCACAACTATAACACCAACTAGACACGATGCGTGCACAACAACATATAGACACTGACATTCATAACCAATGCATGTACAACCGACATACATTTAAGACAAACATATCCCAACAACAACATCACCAACTTCTACATAAAAACACAAATGTAACCATGACTACTACCACGCATACATAACAGACACATAGACCACAAGAATAATGAATACATACGCAACCGACATGTATGCACGACAAACACATTCTGCCCATCCAGTCCAAGGGTTGAACCATTCTCTGATACCACTCTCTAACGCCCTCCTCCCACATTTACCCAAGATAACTGGTCCACTAGGGCAAACATGTGATGAAGAGTTACTATGATAAGATACAAATCCCCAAGTACAGTTAAGGAAGTGGAATCAACAAACCAAAACCAAACTGACCTTCCTCGAGAGCTACAGGACCCCTAAGAGTTAACCAATCACCCTAGGTGCCCAACCCCTGAGTTAGTCTGCTTTTTTACTGATCTAGATCCCCAGTCACTCCCATCAAAATCCCTCCATGCAGTTGTAACCCTCCAGTCACTCCCATAACAAGGGCATCCATCTGACTATAGTCTTTTCAAGAAGTTTTGTGTTAGGGACCCCAAATTCTGAGCCAATTTTTTATGGCTAGGACTCAAGCCTCTACCCAGAACTTGATGAAATTGTTAGAAATGATGAATAACAAGAAAAAAATGCCTCTAATGAAAAATTTGAGCAAGGACCTAACCTGACTCATCCTGGCCATGCCAATAATTTTGTCAAACACATCATGCACATGTAATGTACAGGTCATAAAAACACATCTAAACATAGAAAATTCATACTTATTTTAGATTCATCAAGAAGGTAAATTTCCCTCTCATAATAGCTTAAAAATCATCTAATTACTTTCATTAACCATTAATTCACTAATCAAAACATGAAGAGAGCCATAACTCAAGTCAGACATAAACCATGCTTATAACCAGCATATAACCAAAGAAATATCAATGATAGAACAAAGATTAAAGCCATATAATAACAAGTAAATTTACCCATAAAATTCAAGATGAAAAGAGCTCTTATTAACATATTCAAAAACAAACCAAGTCAGGTACTTCCACGTACCACCTAACCATAGATTGGGCTGAACCAAATCTCTCTTTCAGCCAATCACCCCGCGTCATATTCTAAGCATGAATGTGGGATCTCATGGAATAAATCAAGAAACAAAACAACATCTTCCAGATGCCAAACCACCTCAACCTTCACTAGTGATTCCACCTCACGGTCGGACATCACTAACCATCACCAGATCAATCTCCATCCAAGTTGTCCAGGGCTCCAGAGCATTTGTTCAAACAAGTCTTCCAAGACTATTAACTCAACTCACAGTTGTCGTCAGGATCTATAGCGTTTGTCTAACCAAGGCTTCCATCACCAGTAACTCAACCCACCAAAGGCTCTAGAGATTTTTTCCAACCATGGCTTCCAGGAATAGTAATTCAACCCAAGTCGTTATAGGGATTCCAAAGAATTTTTTCAACCAAGGCTCCAGGAACTAGTAACTCAACCCACATCCATATGGAACATGACCACCAATCAGAAAATAAAAGGGAAAACCCACAACACCATGGCTATCCAGGAAATAGAAATTCTAGGCAAAACCATTGTCAATCCAGACAATCCTCCATGTTAATGAAAAATCATAACCAAACAACCACATGCATATGCCATGCATGCCAAAACTATTAATGAAATCATACATGCAACTCGATACATGTAAAGTAAACCCGTTGTAGCTACTGATCTCATTGTTCTCTTACACTTTCATGCTTTTCCTTTTGTCTTCTTGCCCCAAAACCCCAGTAAACCACACTCCTCCAAGAGTGCTCCAAGAAAATTTAAGTGTCTAAGAGTATGATATAGAATAGAAGAGAGAGAGCTCCAAGCTAAAACTGACAAAATACTAAACTGAAAAAAGACATGAACTGGTCCTCATAAGTATTTTTATTAACGAGGCCTCTATTTTCTTCATTTTCCATTATTTTCCTTCATTTTCCTCCTCACATGCAACTTGTGACCTTTGACCTTCCTTTTCTCATATTTTCAATTATTTTCATAAATAAAATGCCAATAAATTCCTCATTCCTTTCCAAATCCTTTGCCAATTTCCATAGCCATTAATTAATCACAAATGATCCTCGCCACTATTTTTTTTCCCAACATTCAACTTGGAATACGTGTCCTATGACCTTGGTTGTTATTTTTCCTTATTACGTGGATTTTTAACCCAGGGTTGTTACAACTTGTGTCGACTCCATCACTGATTAATTCTATGTACTATATCTCATTTATAGATGACTTATCGAGGAATTCATGGATGTATTTCCTAGAGAATAAATATGAAGTCTTTGAAAAGTTCAAACAGTTTAAGGCTCATGTGGAAATTGGACAGAAACAAAAATTAATGTGATGAGGACATATAATGGTGGGGAATTATGTGGGAATCAATTCGAAGAGTTATGTAGAAAGTGTACTATATCGAGGAAAAATACTACTCCATACACACCTCAATGGAATGGAGTTGCAGAAAGGATGAATATGACATTGATGGAGAAAGCAAGGAGCATGCCCAGTGGTGTCGAGTTAGGACATGAATTTTAGGCAAAGGCAGTAGACACTACATGCTTTTTGGTAAATATATCACCCCCATCAATGTTGGATGAAAAGACTCCACATGAGGGACGGAATAGTAAGAAACGTTCTCTTAAACATCTTAAGGTATTTGGTTGTGATGTTTATTTACGCGTTACATAGAAGAATAAAAATAATTTCGATAAGGACTCTGAAAATTGTATCTTTATTGGATATAAAGATGGTATGAAAGGTTATAAGATTTGGAACCTAGAAACTAAGAAGGTTGTGTATAGTTGACATGTGGTACTCAGAGAAGTCAAAGATATTGTTACACATGAAGTATTTCCAAGGGAGAAAGAAGCAGAAATGGCAAAGTTTGAAATGAAGGATGATGAATCAAACTCTATAGAATAACATAAAAAAAAATAAGAAGAAGAACCACATACTTTAGTATTGAGAATAATAGTTATGGAAAGAATTCATTCGGAAAGGTATATTCCACCTCATTTCCATTCAATTTTTTATTTATTTATTATTGATGATGATCCTAGAACTATTATGGAGGTAGTGGATTAAAAGGATGGAAAACTCTCAAAAAATTCCATGTTTGAAGAAAAGGTGGCCTTAGACAAGTATGGGTCTAAGGATCTAGTGGATTTTCCAAATGGAAGAAATCCCATTGGAAACAAATAGGGGTTTCAAAAGAAGTTGAATGCATAAGGCATAATGGAAAAATACAAATCTCGATTAGTAGCAAAGGATTATTCCTAGGTAGAGAGAATTTACTTTGGAAATATATTTTCCCTGTCGCCAAGTTAGCTTCTATTAGATTTAATTTATTTATTATTGTTGCTTTTATTTTGAAGTATAATAGATGGACATGAAGACAACATTCCTACATGGGTATTTGGAAAAAGAAATATACACGAAGAAACCAAAAGGCTTTGTTTTTAAAGGACATAAAGAGCTACTAAGCAAGCCGAAAAATTCCTTGCATGGGTTAAAGAAACTGCCAAGGATGTGTTATCAAAATTTTGATACTTATATACTAGGAATTGGCTTCACAATGAGCAAACTAGTCTTGTATGTGGATGAGATGTTGTTGATGGGAAATGACAAGGAAATATTCAAGGAAGTGAAAACTCAGTTGTCCTCCACATTTGACATCAAGGATCTCGTTGTTGCAAATTTCATCTTGGCATGGAAATTAGAATGTAATATCCCCTTTCAATTAATATGTTTATTTAATGATATTTTTAAAAACATTTGATTAAGGGGTTTCATCAAACAATTAAGATACCATTTTTCCTTCAAACCCTCACACGTCGATAACTATACAACAACGACAATGACACTTTCTTAAACATTGGCACTATAAGTCACGTATATAGAAAAAGCACAACGATACAATCATTAGATACTCATAATAATAACTCCATCTTATTTATTTGGCTTAGGGTTTACATGCAAACGTTTAATTGTGGGAATATGGAAATTTAACGATACTTCTGCTAAATAGAATTGCTAACTCGTTACTTGATCCACAAACTCAGCTCCTTGGGAAGATGATTTGACCATCATTATTACTAGCATAGTCTCCTAGAAATTTCCAAAGGAAACCCTACAATTTAATCTCTCAACACTCTACTAGAAGTTTACATTACTCTCTTTCACAATAATCAATCTCAACCATCACAATGTTGCCAAGGAACTCAGCTGGTAGAGTTTTGATGGTATAGAATTACCTTGGCTTATTTTATGAACTTAGATACTATATACCATAGCCAATGTATGCTACAATTAGCAATTCAAACTCTTAGGATCTAATCGCTTAGTCTCTCAAAGAAATGACTCTTCGACCCTCAAACAATGGCACTTCAGTTCTCCAAATTCAACAATTGATAAATAACTCAACCCCTTTTATAATATTGATGTTACATTGCTATAGGGTTCAGTCCAATATTTTATTACTATTCCATTATAGTGTCTGTTTTCCACACTGCCCTTTCCCAAGGTATATCTACCTAGGCTTTCCAACACACAGTTTGATTTTGTAATTTTGCATGGTTCGTTACTTAGCTTACTTTTGGTCCTAGGTTGAATCTCAACTTCAAAGGCTAGGTATGATGGCCTGCTCCGATGCTTCCTCCTATCAACAACTACATGATACCAGAGTTCAACCCAACATAATTAAGAAGATCTGTTGTGTTCAATTCAACCCTGAGACTAGGCATGAATCCAACCCAAGTTTGATCTCTCCCTCCAATGAATAATGTAAATTAATTTTGGGTTTTCTTGGCCTCTATAAGTAATATTTCATTACCCTCATTAATGTGGGTTCATGATGGATCTCATACCTACTAAATGTTTACTCTCGACATGCCTCCAATAACCCATGGACTAAAATTTCTATTTCAACGCTCGCAAGTATTAATTTGTTGCTCCCAAAGTGATGACCTTGGCCTTCCCTATTTTGCAGGTAAACTTGATCATGAAATTTGATTCAACAATATGAATAATCTAAGTTATCCTTCCAGATGACTATCTAAGGTGTATATTGTAACACTAAAACTAGTTTTGATCCCTAGGGAGGATATTTTCACACCCAAAAAATATTTATAGTCAGGGTTACAAACCCTCACGTAAAGCTCCAAGAGCCCCAGAAAAAAAAAAACTCATCAAATATCCAATCACACCCATAAATGAGATCCTCCTTTTCTTTTATTAAGGTGGCCATTAGAATACTATGGGTCATCTGAATACCATTGGTCACCTTTTCTCCATTTACTAAAGTGGCTTTTATGAAATTATTTTTTGCAGTCGCTTTAATTAATTATTCCTTGGTATCTCTCAATTAATTCTAATTTGTAGCCCATGGAAATTGACTAGGATACTTAGATGTTCTTCATTCCCCACTTCTGGAAAAAATGAAATTACATAGGAGAGATCATGAAAACAAGAAATTTTGTTTAAGTCAGAAGAGGTGCATTGATACAATATCGTAGAGGTTTAATATTCATGAATATAAACCAATAAAGGTGTCTATTATTGATTTTCTTATGGTATTTTATTCTAATAATTTCTTCTAATTAATATTAATTATTTGACACATTTTATTCATGATTCCATCAATAAGAAATTACACAAAATACATCAAAAGAAAATAAAATGTGAGTGGATCGTAAAGAGACATCCACATAAGAAATACAAGAGTTTACCCTAGGAAAACCCACATGTGGAAACACCGAGAAACCTTTTCAATATATAAATATTTAATTCAACAAAGATACATCTTAGTCAATAACTAGGTCAAACCTGGTCCATCCTCTTGGTCAATTCATCTGCCCAAAGAATTTTGAATAGGTCGGCCTTCTACCATCCACATAGTTGATCCTTCGACATATATTTGTCAATCACAAAGATAAAATTTTGACTATCATAGAGGGACATAAGTTCATTCTCCAACAAAGGGTTTCCATAGAAACTTGGCCTTCATTACAAATATATGTTGCTTCAGGAAGTTATTCATTTCCATAAAGATATTGCTTAAGAGAATTGGCGTTCAATTTTTCCCATAAATTCTTGGATTCGACTTGCTTCATTCCTAAGATTATGAGAACGAATTTTCACGGAGAGTCATCTGAATTGGTGCTTGAGAGAGGTAAAATGACTTATATATATAATTCTTGTTGGTTGAATGTGTGTCTCTTATAGGTTGGACCGACTTGACTAGGAGGCAGTTGACTTCATCCTTTTGGAGCCTAAAAATTTAATTTTTACAAATTAAAATTTCTTCCTTTTCAACTGACATGAAGAACATGTCTTTTAATAATTTCCTTGTTTACTCAAGCATGACGAAAATGCTTACAAAATAGTTTTAATGCTAAAATATGCATTGTGAAGACCGACCACAGTTACAAAATTCGACGCTCCCTCTTAACTAGGGAGGTGTTCATAATGACTATCTAGATGTTCTCATGTTGACAAAATTTCTCTATGAAAATGTTATAATAAATCATCATAAACCTTGTCATAATCTCTGACATAAGGTAATTCAATATCTCTGACATCATCAAAATCATATCATCAGCATCTCCAACATCATCATCATCAACATCATTTAGTTAGCATCTTTGTCATCATCAACATCAACTAGTTGGAATCTTTGACATTGTCAGCAACAACTAGTAGCCACAACTGATCGGTACCACTGACCCATAATCTTGGTCAGTACTCCTAATATGTGGCATAAAATTTGTCATCAACTAGTCATCATCACTCTGGTTAGTACCACTAACCCATACTAGTGGGTACTCCTAACCTAGACTAGTCTTCTTTCACCATATTGGTCAATCCATTTGACTCGTGGTGAAACTCCAAAGGCTACACTCTATTTGAGCAACTGGGCATGATGCTTAATTCGCTCCTCATCCAAACTGGATAGATTGAGCATGATGCCAAAATCCATGCACTTAACTGAGAGATCCTGGGATTCTAAGATGATTCTTCTCAACTAGTCAACATCTTTCACGCATAAAGAATAATTTTCCTCTGCTAGACCATTCTCCCTAATTGTTCAACATCATAGACATAAGGAAAATTATTGTCCATGATGTTTTCATATCAACATTTTGTCTCACTAAGAGGTAGAGGACCATGATTGTCCTCTGATTTTTTTGTATCATCACTCCCTCTTGTTGAGAGAGACATACTCAATCACTTCGAGCTTGTCCTGGGATGATCTACTTGATAATACTGGAGCCATATTTCTCTCTTATTATACCATTCCTTAGTACAAGATCTCAAAGTTCCTTTACCGGTCATCATGTTGTTACTACACTTGATCAACCAATCATGCAATTTGGAGCCATACTGCTTCACAAATCACCATTCAAGTTGCAACATACTCGGCCTCTAAGTGCAATAGATTCTTGCTTCCTACACATCCATGAGATCATAGCTCAAACTGAAGTGATATGAAAACTCAGTTTGTCTTTAGCACCCCTTGCCTAATTTGAATTTGTGAATCCTTGCAACTGTAGAAATTTGAATAATTTGTTGAATTAGTCACCGAGATTATCCTGATTACACACTATTTAAGCTTCATGCATAATACATAACCTCTTCTACAATTGATCATCAATATGCGGAAATAGAAATAATCGCATGCGCACATTAAAATATAATCAAACACACATATAACACAGTATGTAATGGGGAAAGCATACAGCTGAAAACCCCCAACTATCTGTATATTATAATGATAGAGAACATGTAACAATACATAGCACAAAGCTCCTCACAGCTCTCAGCACTATCTCACATGCTACACACAAACTAGCACGGAAGATGAACAAGTCACGGGTTCAAATCTCCTCCACAAGTCTGCCTGCCTCTACTGCGCAATCCAAGATGAATAATGGTGAGATCCAAGTTCGAATCCCACTGGCTTGTACTGCGCAATCCTCATTGGCAATCTCAATCAATGTGTGTGCAAATCTCATACACAGCTATAGTCACAACTGATAGTAGACTCACCCTTTCACCCACCTCTAACACTGGTCTCCACTGAACTGTCCATGCACTGCAGTCAACTGATGTATTCTTTAGTTGATTTATGAGTTAATAATTGGTGAATTAATTAATAATTAATTCACACCACTCATCACTAGTGTATTTATCAGTTAGACTAAATACAACTAGTTCAACTAAGTTAAACCGAACACAACTCCACCAACTGTCTCATCAACTCCACCAAACTCTGCCACATGAGTTCTAACTGAAGTCAACCATGCAATAGCTCAACTAACCCATAGAAAAAGCATATTTCCTTCTGTCAGCTGCATGTGCCACATCCAAGCATCAAAGCAAGTGCTCCAAGAGGAAAAGATAATGTTTATAGTCTAAATATTATTAAGGGTTAATAATATTTGACTGTTCTATTTTTAGCCCGGAAGTCTAAAAATAGAAACCACCCAATGTCTAAAAATAGAGGTCCATCTATTTTTGCCAACTCGACCAATCATCCATAAATAGCATCCTGCAACTCATATACCATAATCCATATGTCTAAAAATAGACATAGTCTAAAAATAGACTTTGCGCCAAAAATAGCCTGCGGGCCCACTTAGTGAAGGCGACTTCATTTCACTAAGCTCCATCATCTTGTTGCATTTTCAACAGCAACTTTTGAAGCCTCACTGCTTTAGTACAAACTTCATGGTATGTGATATACTCTTCTTTTGCAGTTTTGAGTGCGACATATTTTTTCTTCCTTCTTGTTCAAGAAATCATAGTAGAGATCAAACTGAAGCATCTTCCCAAAGTACTTTTCCTATCATATGCACTCTCGCCTAGTCAGAATATATATATCCTCACAAATGTACATCATTGTTTGAGTCATATCTCAAACCATAACTGACTATGCCATGACCAATTGTACCATGATGGTACTTCAACACATGTTGAACAATATGTCTTGGCTCAACCACATACTGATATTCTTCCTTCTCTTAATCCATTATCTTGGTTACTTTCAGGTTATCCTAACTAGGTGTTCTTTCTTAAACAAAGCATGTCATGGTAAAACTAGTTACTTCCTTTACCACTGATTCTATTAGAATGCATCAACTATCTTCACTTCAATCTAGAGATCAACTCCCTCTAAATATAAGGCAATGGTTTCTGAGAAATCCTTCACTACTTCCTCTAAAACAAATATTTTTGGTTAATGCTTGTGTCTTTGACACATGAGCTCTTATGCTTTCTTCTAAAAAACAAATCATATAGGATCAACCTTGATCCATCAATCAAAATTTGGGCTTGTATAAAGCCTTATTTCTACTTACAAGTATAAGACTTCATCATGTACCTCACAAGCTTGAATTAGCTCTTATGTACACTTATTCTTTCATCAAGGAAGTCAGTATCTACATCCATCTGATGTATGTTTCAATAAAAATCATAAGCATAGTAAAATTTCAATAGAAGTGTACCTGATAAGATGTCACTTCATAGTATTCTTCCCTCTCACTAAGGTAATCCTTCGCTTTGTACTTCTTTCCATCTAGTCATAATTTGTCTTGGAAGTCATCCTTGACTTATTTTTGGCATAGATCAAGGCATACTTCAATCTTGTTGAATTTTATACTTCTTATGAGTTCAGATCTCATATAATACATTATGTCTCATCACAAATCCCTATTTCTTTGAGAGTTCTCTTATCACAAATTTTCTTTGTTCTTCTGCCTTATACCAAATTCTAGGCAACCTTTAATATGCACCTGCAATCCTTACCAGGAGGCCATGGAAGAATAATTAGAACCAAACAAAAAATTTAAAGACAAGAGACTAGCAGATATTAAAAACAACAACAATAGTAATAATTAGATAAGAGAGATATAAAACACTTATATTTTGATAATAATGTCAGCTCCCTCTTGATCCATCTTCAATTTTATCAACTTCGTCCACATCATCATCATCATGTCATTTATTCCTTGCAAATGTTTTTATTTTGAATGGAAATGTTTATCTAAATCCAAATCAAGGGTTTTGTTCATAAACCCTTAAGAATTTCTTGTCGAGGCTTCTAGGGTTTACATATACAAATGTCTGAAACCTTAGAATATTTCAATACTTTAGTCTTACAAACCCTTGTACTTTCTCTTTACATCTTATTTCAATTCTATGACACCTACAAGAGTTTCTTTTCATATACAAATGTTCAAATATCATAGAGTATCAATCCCTCAGAAAACAATTAATCATTCTTAATTATTTCTTCAACATTATGAGTTCAACTGGGCCTTTCAATCCAAGTATCCTTAACACATCAAGTTATGTGCATGACTCTTTTTCTCTTAATTGAATTCAGATTTGGAGAGGGACTCGACTATTTTTCCTTGTAAAACTTTCTTCAATACCCTACTTATGATCACAGTGGAATATCTTCAAGGAAGCAAAAAATTGTTAACTCACACTTTATTTTTCAATGTTGGTCTTATCGTGCTTTTAATGGAAATTTTGATTTGTGATTCCTTCATAAGACATATCACAGTAGATATATAATTCTAGACTTTGCATCATATGCTTTGCGAGTGAACTATTTCAAATTCTAATTTAACCATATGTTTAACCATAATTTTTTACAGACATTAACAATATATTGAGATAATATTTGCTTCCTTGAACTAGAGGACACTAGTTTCAAAAATAATTTTAAATCATACATTCAACTAGACCTATACTTGATCATTGTTGAAAGAGCTCTTTAAGATATAAGAATAACATTATTATGATACATACCTCATACTTTGAGCGTCAAGCTTCGAACTTATAACTTTTGTATTCCTTCCTTTCCATAACTCATATTCGTCTTTGATCATCACTGAAATATGCTTCCAAATTCATTTGGATAAGACAATATGTATTGTATATGATGCCGAAGACACCTCAACAAATTAAAATTTATATAAAGCTCTCACTAAATACACCCACACCACCGGAGGAATCCGTTAAATACTTTTTATTTTTCAATCAAAATCCTATACATAGGAATTCAAAGTAATGTCCATTCATTAAAATTGTGGCCAATAATATAAATAAATAAACGTGTTCAATATTTTGACCATGCTAACCCATCCTCCACACAATCTCACCTTTAAACAAATCCTTCGAGAATCGGACGGTCATCACACACTGCTCTCCTTATCTGTCCAATCCAACAGCCATCGCAATTAAACTAATCCAACCTTTAAAACATTTTAAGACGTGCGATAAAAGTGGTTTTGTACGTCCACCCTTCAATACGTGTCACTCGATGGGATGTATTGCACAGGTTCAAAAAATACCACAAACCACCAGAAGGATGTGCGATAACCCATTCGTGGATTTGCAAGACCGCTTTCCAAAATTTATACCCAAATTCTATATGGAATACGGTTTGCTCATACACCAATTTGGCTCTTTTAATAAATCGATCACAATAATTTAGAGTATTACTCTCTAAATGAACCCGTAAGATATTCACGATTAGCACAATTACAATCCCTCACTATCTAACGCAATTACAAATTCAGAAAATGGAAACACAGTACCAGCATATATAGAATTGCTTTTCAAATATTTTCGATGAAATATAACACTCAGAAACACGGGTTTTCGCAACAAACTTCAATCAATTTCTATTAAAATTTAAATCATAGGGTCTCGCCCTCTCTAGCCTGATGATATCAGTCTTTGACCTCTGTTTTACTCTTTTTAAAACCCAATATATATATTATCTCACTCTCTTGTTGTCTATCTCTGTCATTACATTCGTTTTCCTTCTTTTATGGATCAATCTAACAATATAACAACTCAATCTCTATTCTTATCATTTTAAATCCCTATTCTAAAGTTTCGATGCACACCTATGCTCACACTCATCTTCTATTCTAACCATAACAAAACGGTATGGATTATTACAATTTTTAAATTCGAGAGTGTCCAACCCTCTCGGTAAAATTTGGTTTGACAACTTAGGAAAATGAAATTTATCTCACATTAGCCACAACATGTGAAAATCCATTAACATTGTTGGCTAAGTCCGGATGCTCCTGCATCAAACTCCCAGGGAAAAAAAACTTATGTAATTCTGCTATTGTCAACCAACCGGCATCCTCCATTGGTTGTCCCTTCCATTTGACTAGATACTGAAAATAAATCTGTCCTCTGGTTTTTTTGGATACTCTTTTTTCCAGAACATCTTCTACCTCTTTCTTGGCATTCTTTGGAATTTGGTCTTTCCAATTTAAATTTTGGTTTTCTTCTGCTGTAGAATCTTCTTGTAGCTCCTCCTATGTTCCTATGTATGGATACAAATCTGCAAAATTAAAAATGGGTGATATTCCAATCCCTTCTGGTAATTCTATTTCATATGCATTTGAAAAAAATTTCCTCAAAATTTTACATGGTCCTATCTTCTTCATTTTTAATTTATTGTAAGTCTTAACATGAAATATTTCTTTTCTCAGATAAACCATGACTAGATCTCCTACTTGGAATTCCTTTTCTTTCCTCCTCATATCAACTCTCTATTTGTATTTTCCACTGCTTTCTTGCAATCTGTTTTTAACATCTTCCTGTAGTTGTTGCATCTGTTCTGCAAACTCTTCAATATTTTCACTTCTTATCTCTTGTTTGCCCAAATTTCTGAGCTCATACACACCTCTTGGATTCATCCCAAAAACAATATGGAATGGACTCATCCCAATACTCTGATTTGGAGTATCATTATAAGCAAACTCAACCTGAGCAAGTGCTAAATCCCACTGCTTAGGATTTTTATACACTAAACTCCTCAATATATTTCCCAGGCTTCTGTTTACTACCTCTGTCTGCCCATTTGTTTGAGGGTGATATGTTGAACTGAAACTAAGGTTGGCACCTAGTTTCTTCCAAAGAGTTCTCCAGAAATGCCCAACAAACTTTGTATCCCTGTCAGACACAATACTTATAGGCAATCCATGTAATCTTACAACTTCTGAAAAAAACATATTAGCAATATGTGTTGCATTAGTAGTCTTTTTGCAAGCAATGAAATGAGCCATTTTAGAAAACCTATCCACCACAGCATAAATGGAATCATTTCCTCTTTGAGTTTTAGGTAAACCCAAAACAAAATCCATACTAACTGCATTCCATGGTCGGTTTGGTATTGGTAATGGATGGTACAATCCTGTATTTTGGCTTCTCCCCTTAGCATGCTAACAGATACTGCACTTCTCAACAAATTTCTTAACATCAGTTTGCATCTTTAGCCAGTAATAAAAATCATTTACATGAGCAAAAGTCTTATCTTGTCCAAAGTGTCTAGACAAACCTCCACTGTGTTTCTCTTTAATTATGTTTTCCCTCATAGAACACTTAGGAATACATAATTTGTTGCTTTTGAATAGAAAAACTCCTTGGATAAGATAATCCAACCACTGGCTTCTATTATGAACTGCTGGATTTTGTACAGCTCAAATTTTGTAATTGCTTAAAAATATTTAATTGATAATCCTTAGGCATGAATTTACCTTTTAATTTGCTCACCATCTTGTCCCGTTGTTTGATTTTGGGTTTTCCTTTTCTCTGTCTGGATAGCTGTAATTCTTCCCACCAAATAGCTGCATGGCCTTTTAATCTGGTAGCTGCAATCTTCACTTTTATTTTGTCTTCAACTTATTCAAATTCAAAGTATGTATCTAATGAACTAATCCAGTCCATTAATGCTTCTACATTGAGATTTCCCTCATACATAGGTATATCCACCTTTGGTCTTCCAGTTGCCTTCACCAACACCTTCAACACTTTAGTTGCTTCATTGTCTTGTTCTTCTTCTTCTTCAGACGATTCCTTAGCATCACTGGCGCCTCCTTCGTCAGGTGCTCGTCTCTGGGCTGTTTCCATAGCTTCCATCCTTGTTTGAAGATTTCGTACTTCTTCCAGCAAAACTGCATTTGCTGTAGGTTGTCCCTGGCCTATTCCTACGCCTCTTCTTGGTGGAATTTTGTAAAACAACAAAATCTGGGCTTTGATACCAAATGATGCCAGTGACACCTCAACAAATTACAGTTTATATAAATTTCTCACTAAATACACCCACACCACCGGAGGAATCCGTTAAATACTTTTTATTTTTCAATCAAGATCCTATACATAGGAATTCAAAGTAATGCCCATTCATTAAAAGTGTGTCCAATAATATAAATAAATAAACGTGGTTAACCTTTTGACCGTGCTAACCCGTCCTCCACACAATCTCACCTTTAAACAAATCCTTCAAGAATCGTATGGTCATCGCACACTGCTCTCCTTATCTGTCCAATCCAATAGCCATCGCAATTAAACTAACCCAACCTTTAAAACTTTTTAAGACATGCAATAAAAGTGGTTTTGTACATCCACCCTTCAATACGTGTCACTCGCTGGGATGTATCGCACAGGTTCAACAAATACCACAAACCACCAGAAGGCTGTGCGATAACCCATTCGTGGATTTGCAAGACCGCTTTCCAAAATTTATACCCAAATTTTGTATGGAATATGGTTTGGTCATACATCAATTTGGGTCTTTTAATAAATTGATCACAATAATTTAGAGTACTTACTCTTTGAATGAACCCGTAAGATATTCACGATTAACACAATTACAATCCCTCACTGTCTAATGCAATTACAAATTCAGAAAATGGAAACACAGTACCAGCATATATAGAATTGATTTTCAAATATTTTCGATGAAATATAACACTCAGAAACATAGGTTTTCACAACAAACTTCAATCAAGTTCTATTAAAATTGAAATCACAAGGTCTCGCCCTCTCTAGCCTGATGATATCAGTCTTTGACCTCTATTTTACTCTTTTTAAAACCCAATATATATATTATCTCACTCTCTTGTTGTCTATCTCTGCCATTACATTCATTTTCCTTCTTTTATGGATCAATCTAACAATATAACAACTCAATCTCTATTTTTATCATTTTAAATCCCTATTCTAAAATTTTAATGCACACCTATGCTCACACTCATCTTCTATTCTAATCGTAACACAACGGTATGGATTATTACAATTTTTAAATAAATGAAGATTCGAGAGTGTCCAACCCTCTCGGTAAACTTTGGTTTGACAACTTAGGAAAATGAAATTTATCTCACATTAGCCACAACATGTGAAAATCCATTCAAATTGTTGGCTAAATCTGGATGCTCCTGCATTAGTATCTATTATCTTATTAGATATTTAATAAGAATTTGAATTCATTAAACACTTTTTAAGTGTATATACAAAGCTATAACTATCTTGGTCACTGAGGTCATGATCCTTAGCCAACTAAGTTTATGGTTACTCTCCTTTTGAGACTTTGATAAATTCACAAAAACATTTCAGGATTCTTCCAAAGTTACTCAACCTTTATTAATAGTCATGGTATCTTTGTATTTCGAAATGATACAACCCTCAGTTTATTGAAAATACACTTAGACCAATCAACATTTAAAGAATGGATCATGGACTCTTCTTATAGGTTTTAACCCTGTACATAAATTATTTTCAAATGAATTCTTAAAACAGAAACTAAAAAAATGGCGAGAGCGTAAAACATAAAATAGATATACACATATATTTTCCCCTATATCCCAAAACGGGGACTACCAAATTGATTTTTCATTATATTCCTTTCAATGTTACAACATATATATATACATGTCAAAGCATTCATAAACCCCAATGCATTAACCCTGGATTAGAACATAATTGTAGTTCCCTTGGCCGGATCTACAAAATATCATGGAAAGATATCCATCATGCCCAAAACCATGTGCAGAACCCATGCACAAAACCATAGATAGGCCTTCCCACCTAATATAGGGTCCAAAAACAATTTCTCGGGGCGATGCCCTTGACACCGTGGCCCCCTGTTGCGCCCAACGCAATGAACAGGACTGGCTGTCAACCCCTCGCGCATGCGACTAATTGTGGAAATAATATAACACAAACCCAAAATTCTCCCATTTTTTGTTTTCTTTTCCACACAGGGGGTCACGAGAGAACTCAATCATTGGTCTAGCCCTACAACGCCCATTGTTTCTCAACACCAAGAAAAATTCCCAGTGCTCACATACTTTTCCAATGCATCTACAACATTCCTCAAAGTGTCCACCTTTACCAACAGCACCTTTTTGTCCTCAACCATATCCCTCACAAATTGATACTGAACATCAATGTGCTTTATCTTTGAATTATAAGAAGGGTTCTTTGCCAATTAAATTGCACTTTGGCTATAAAAATCTATCCTTATATCTTGTTGTATCAACCCCATACTTGAAAACAGTCTCTGCAACCAAATTTCTTCCTTATTTCCATGAGTGGCTTCCATGCATTCAACCTATGTAGTTGAAAGAGCCACTACAAACTGTCTTTTGCTTGTCTAGATGACTGCTCTTCCAAACAAGTTAAACACATACCCACTTCTACATCTTCTTTGATCTATATCTCTAGCCCATTTTGCATCAAAAAAGCCATGGATGTCCAAAAATTTGTCCAGTCCTAGTCTTCCTTGGTAGCACAGACCATAATCACTAGTGCCACACAAATATCTGAAAACTCACTTCACTGTTTTCCAATGCTCCTTCCCTGGTTTTGACATAAACCTGCTCAATACTCCCACTGCATGTGCAATGTCTGGTCTAGTACATACCATTGCATACATCAGGATACCCACTGTACTCACATATGGAACATGGGACATTTCCTCTTCCTCTTCTTGTGTCTTGGGACATTGTTCAACAGATAAATTTACACCTACAGGAATAGGAACCTTCACCAGTTTACTATCATGCATAATAAAACTCTGCAATATTGTCTCAAAATACTTCCTTTGGTTTAACCAAAGCTTCCTCTTTGCCCAATCTCATTTAATTTCCATGCCCAAAATATATTTTTCAACATCAAGATCCTTCATGTCGAATTTGGAGGACAATTGGGTCTTCCAATCCTGTATAATTTCTTTTTCAATTCCAATCAGCAACATATCATCCACATACAAGACCAAATAAATAATGGGATCACCAAATAATTTAAAATACATAGTGATCCGCTCTGCTATGGTGAAGCCAAGTACCCGTATATATGTATCAAATTTTTGATACCACACCCTTCGTGACTTTTTTAACCCATACAGAAATTTTTTTAGCATGCATACCAGTTCTTTCTTACCCTTCACCGCAAAGCCTTCAAGTTGCTTCATGTAGATCTCCTCTTCCAGATCCCCATGAAGAAATGTTGTCTTCACATCCATCTGTTCTACCTCAAAATCAAATGCAGCAGCAACAAATAAAATTAATGTAATAGAAGCTACCTTGGCAACAGGAGAAAAAATATCACCAAAATCGATTCCTGACACCTGGGAATAACCTTTTTCTACCAAATGATCTTTGTATTTCTCCACCTTGCCTTATGCATTTATCTTCTTCTTAAACACCCATTTCTTGCTAATGGGTTTCCTTCCAGCCGAAAATTCCACCATATCCCATGCTTCATTTTTGTACAAGGATTCCATTTCATCAACCATGGCCTCCTTCCAAAGTTTTCCATCCTCTGAATCCACTGCCTCCCTCAAAAATATGGGATCATCATCAGTGATAGATAAAGAAAAATTTGAATAGAAAGCAGATGGATTATACCTTTTTGGTTGCCTTCTTTCTTGAACTGATCTTCTAAAATTTGGAGTTTGAGGCTCTTCCTCTTCTGATTTTTGTTCTGATGTAGAGTGTGATTCTTCCTCCTTTAGCTCAAACTCTATCTTCTTAGGTTCCTTTAGTAGGACTTCATTTTTAATAACATATTTCACCTCTCTAAACACCACATGTCGATTTCACACAACCTTCCTTGTTTCTAGGTTCCAAATCTTATAACCTTTTAAACCATTCTTATACCCATTATATATAAACCTATCATATTTACTATCAAACTTGGTTCTTTTCTCCTTTGGAAATGTACATATGCATCAGATCCAAATAACCTCAGATGTGAAAGAGAGGGTTTCTTACTAATCCATACCTCATGTGGAGTCTTATCCTCCAACATTGAGGAAGGTGAGTTGTTAACCATGTAACATGCAGTCTCCACTGCCTCTGCCCAGAATTATTATTCTAACCCGACACCACTGAGCATGCTTATTGACTTTCCATCAACGTCCTATTCATTCTTTCTGCAACTTCGTTTTTTGGAGGTGTGTATGTAGTAGTCTTATGTCATTCTATACCACACTTCTTACAAAATTCTTCAAATTCCTTCTTGCAGAACTCTCCACCATTATCTATCCTCATCTCCTTTATCTTCTTCTCTTTTTGGTTTTCCACCAGAGTCTTAAATTATTGAAATCTATTAAAGACTTCATATTTCTTCCTGAGGAAATATATCCATGTATTCCTTGAGAAGTCATCAATAAATGACACATAGTACACAAACTTACCCAATGATAGAACCGACACACTTCAAAACACATCATTGTGGACAAGCTCTAATATTATTTTCGCCCCCTTCGCATGAGAGGGGAAACTCCCCTGATTTTTCTTCCCATATGCACAATGTTCACAGAAATCGAAATCTAGAGAGAAAATAGACACAACTTCTACCATACCATTACCATGCAGTATTCAAAGGCCCTTCCCTCCAATATGCCCAAGCCCTTGATGACATAACATATTCTTTTCTCCACAAACTACTAAGTTTTCCGCTCCATTTTCAGGAACCACAAAACTGTTGTACACATAAATAAAGTGCTACCCAGAAGATTGTACATATTTCCAATCCGAAATCCTCGCATCAATACTAGTGCTCCCCGAACCATATTGCAAGTATCATTCTCGAACACTATTTTTACACCTGCATCATCCATCTTGCTTACAAAAATCATATTTTTGGCCAATGTCGAAATATGTATAACACCATAAAGTGTTCTAATCCTTCCACCTTGCAACTTCAACTTGAATTTTCCATGTCTAACCATTCTGGCCTTCCTATCATCCCCTAGGAAGACATCACCACCATCATATTTCTCATATTCGTAGAACCACTCCCTATGGGGAGTGAAGTAAAAGGATGTACCTGAGTCAATCAACCATACCTCATGATCTACATGTCTACTTGAAGAAGAAGCCAAGTACACATCCGCACCTTCATCTGAGGTGGTTTTTGCCTCTGCAAAAGGAGCATCATCAGTTCCCTTTCCTTTCTCAAGAGATTTATATCTACAGTCCTTTTTAAAGTTCCCTTCCTTTCCGCATTTCCAGCAATGCTTTATAGGTTTTCCTAGAGATTTAGATATCCCTCTAGATTTAGATCTCCCACTCGAGGAATTGTTTTTGTTTCTATTATGGGACCGTCCTCGTACAGACAAGGCATCTCCATTCTGGTTCTCCATATTTTTCTGTCTCATCTCCTCCAGCAACAAGGATGAGACTATTTCATCAAACTTCAAGGTGGTTGTATTGCTACCTATTGCAAAAACTAGACTATCCCACGAATCTAGTACAGAACACAACAAATTGATTCACTTATCTTCATCAAAAAATTTAATATCAACAGATAATAACTAACTTACCACAGTATTAAAGGCATTCAGATGCTTTGTCACCGAGCCTCCATCCTTCATCCTCGGGTTATACATCTTATTATGTAAGAACAATTTGTTAACCAGAGACTTATATTAGTACAAAGTCCCTAACTTGTCCCACAAATCCTTCACCGTAGCTCTAGGATAGACAATCGTATTGTGCTATTTGCTTTCTGATCCAACTTTCCCCAGTCTTCATCTGACATTGTCGTTTATTTATTACTTGGATCTACCGTGATCCACTAATATTTATCCACCATCAGATCCTCCATCTTGAGCTTCCACAACTCAAAACACTAACCATTAAATTTCTTGATCTCTATCTTTTCAATGCTCGCCATCTTCTTTCACTACAATAATCGATCTCGTAGATCTCCCACTTAATAGGGTCTACCACAAGCTCGATAAAAACCCCTCAGCGTCAAAGGTGTCCCCTTGAAGCTAAAACTGCTCTGATATCAAATGTAGGTTTTAACCATGTACAAAAATTATTTGCAAACGAATTCTTAAAAAATAAAATAAACAATGGCAAGATCATAAAACATAAAACATATATACATAGAGATTTTCCACTGGATCCAAGAACCGGGACTACCAGATTGATTTTTCATTATATTCCTTTCAATGTTACAACACATATATATACATGTCGAAGCATTCATAAACCCCAAACCATTAACTCTTAATTAGAACATTATCATAGTTCCCTTAACCAGATCTACAAAATACCATGGAGAGAAAACCATCATGCCCAAAACCATATGCAAAACCCAAGCACAAACCATAGGTAGGTCAGCCCACCTAATATAGGGTCCAAAACGCAATGAACGGGGGGGCTATCACCCCCTTATGACCCCCTTGATGTGCCCCCCCCACGTGCAACTAATCGTGGAAATAATATAATACATACCCAAAACTTCTAATGTCCTTAACCTTAAACAAGATGCTAACTTGTCAATTAGTCGCTCTTATCATCTTCCTAAGGCTCTCGGTCTTCTGAATAGGCCTTTAGATTTGCAAACTTCTAAGGTTAAATATTTTTGTGGTCTTGATGTATGCCTTTTTCTGCCTCCTTGTAAGAATATGAGTCTTTTGAGCATAATGGTGTTTTAGCCCTTAAAATTCAAGCAAGTCTCTTAGATATCCTTCAAAACAAACCAAGGTAGAATTTAGCCACAATCTAGAAAGTGACTTGGCTTCTCAGGAACCTCAATCTTGAGATTTTCATCCTTCAATAGTTTTGAGGTTAGATTCCTTTAATATTACAGAGATAGGATAAATACTTCGACCTATGTGCAACATATATACTCAAAGCTCTAATGCTTAGGATTTTCAACCTTCTTCAAACATTTTGTTAATGCCAACATATTATGAACTTGAGGTCTCCTCACAGTTTTCTTCCAAAAATAAATCTTAAACAAGGGTACAAATTTTCAGTATACTGTGCTTTGGTCTTAGGGTTTTTTTTCTTCCAAGCTAGCTTAACATGACTGTTCTTTCACCCATGGCTCTGATACCATGTTGATTTTCTTAGGGTATTTTATTATCATAAATACTTGTAATGAATATTAATTCTTTTATGCATTTGATTCATGATTCCATGATTAAGAAACTACACAAAATACAACAGTAAAGAAAAATGCAAGGGTATCATAAAGAGATAACCACACAAGAAACACAAGAGTTTACCTCGAGAAAACCCACATGGGGAAAACCCATCAATCTTTTCAATAGAGAAATCTACAATTCAACAGAAAGACATCTTGGTCAATAACTAGGTCAAACCTAGTTCATCCTCCTAGTCAATTCTTCTACCCACAAAATTATGATTAGGTCTACCTTCTGACATCCATAGAGCTCGATCCTTCCACATATATTTGTCCATCACAAAGACAAAAATTTGGCTATCACAGAGGGACAAAATTTCACTCTCCAACAAAGAGTTTCCACGGTAACTCAACCTTCATTACAGAGGTATGTTGCTTAAGTAAGTCAGTCATTTCCATAGAGAACTTTCGTCATGGAATTTACCTTCAATTTTGCCCATCAATCCTTGGATTTGACTTGCTTCATGCCTCAAATTGTGCAAACTAATTTTCATAGAGAGAGGTTTGAGTTGGTGCTTGAGAGAGTTTGAATTTCTCTTATATATATACTTCTTTCTGTCCAAATGGGTGCCTCTTAGAGGTTGGGCCGACTTGACTAGGAGGAGGCCAACTTCATCCTTTTGAGCCTAAGAATTTATTTTTCTTCCTTTTCAACTAACATGAATCACATGTATTTTAGTAATTTCCTTTTTTAGTCAAGCATGAATAACATGCTTACAAAATACTTTAAAGGCTAAAATATACATTATGAGGACTGACTGTAGTTGCAAAATTCAACATCTATTCCTATAGGTATAAATTTATATACAAACTAGTGTCCCAAGACATAGGAAGAAGAAGAGGATATGTCCCTTATTCCATATGCCAATGTAGTTGGAAGCTTGATGTATGTAGTGGTCTATATGAGATTGGACATTGCACATGAATAGGTTGTATTGAGCAGGTATATGTCAAAATCAGGGGGGGAGAATTGGAAAACAATAAATAGGGTTTTAGGTATTTGCATTGGACAACAATAAATAGGGTTTTAGGTATTTGCATTGCGCTATTGGATATGGATTACACTTCCAAGAAATACCAGGAATGGACAAAGTGTTGGACATAAATGGCTTTGTTGATGTAGAATGGGTTGGAGATCTGGATCACAAAATATTTATAAGTGGGTATGTGTTTAACCTACTTGGACGATAAAATAGTTGATGAGTAAAAGACAATATATAGTGGCACGCTCAACTACAAAATTTGAATACATGGCAACCACTTGTGCAAGAAAGGAAGAAATATGGTTATAGAGATTGTGTTCAAGTATTACATTAATACAACAAGCAATAACGATAGACTGTGATAGTTAGAGTGCAATCTTCCTAGAAAAGAACCCAACTTATCATTCAAAGACAAAGCATATTGATGTTCAAAAACACTTCATGAGAGATATGCTTAAAGACAAGAAGGTGTCGCTGAAAAAAGTGGACACTTTGAAGAATGGTGCAGATTCATTGAAAAAATATCTGAGCACCAAAAAATTATTTTGGTGTAGAGAAACAATGGGCATTATTGCCCTATATTGTTGATCATGTACTCTTATGACCCCCTATGTGCAAAGAAAACAACAAGTGGGATAATGTTGGGTATGTTTTATATTATTTGCATGATTATCCTCACACACTGTAGAAATGTGTGATGTGCAATGAGAGGTCACTAGGGAGCATTTTTTGGGGCTGTTTTTGCGTCCATTTTTTATGGTTTTCGACACATTTTTGGTTAGAAGTAGTTTTGTGGTGCATGGTGGTTTTTTAGTTTTAGTTCAGGAACTATGGTTGTATTCTAATCTATGGTAAATGGATTGGTGGTTCATGGATGTCACGGGATATACATTATATTGTAATAATGTACAAAAGAATATATATATATATATATATATATATATATATATATATATATATTGAAAAAATATTGTTGGTTTCCTTAGTTTTTGAGTTTCTAAGATAAAATCTATGTGTTAATTTGTGTGTTTTCCATTGCATCTTTTATATTTTGAATGAGAATATGTTTGCAACGATTAATTGTTAAAACCTACACTATGTGAAAAGAAAACAAGAAGAGGAAGAATGTTGGGTATATCTTATATTCTTTGCATGATTATCCCCACCAGTTGCAAAATGTGCAATGTATAACAAGGGGGCAAAAGCCTCCCTCATTTTTTTTAAGCAATATTTGTATTCGCTTTTTGGAAATTTTTAGCACATGGTTTTTTGCTAAAAGGAACTATGGTTGTATTTTAATCTAGGGTAAATGAATTGGTAGATCTAGGGTAAATGAATTGGTAGTTTATAGATATTGTAGGATATATATTATATTGCAATATTATATATATATATATATATTGAAAAATCTTCTTGTTTTTTCCGGTTTTGAGCTAACTGATAAAATATTTGTGTTAATATGTGTGTGTTTTCCATTGTATCTTTTCTATTTTATTAAGAATCTATTTGCCACAATTAAAAATATAAGGTTAAAACCTACATGTACTAGTACATAATGACACATTTCTATTTAGAAAATCAACAAAAAGATGTATATAATCAACTAGCTTTGGAGAAGCCACATTAATGAAATATTTGTAGTATAGTGAGACTAGATTTTATTTGCATTTTGCTTAGTCATTCATTGGTTGAAGTTTGATTTTTCAACTTGCAGTGTATTTAGTAGTTGAAGTTATCATGAATTAGTATCAACTTAGAATAGATTTATTAATTTAATCAATTATTAGTTACCACCAATTTCTAGTATATTTTTAATTTAATGGATTTTTAAATATTGTCATTTTCTAATTTAATGAATTATTAATTACCATCAATTTTTAACATGTTTACTAGATTAATGAGTCATTATTTCCCATTTATTTGTAGTATATTTATTCATGATACGTATTGTTATATATTTATTATAATTTTAGTAATGGCATAATTATTATATTTATTATTAGTTTTCTAGTTGCATAATTATTCGATTGATATATGTTTTTTTTTTTTTTCAAATAAACAATTTTATATTAACAAAAATATTGCACATAGATTACATGCAAGAATTCATGGTGAGTCTTGGCTCTACGGCCCCACTAATAAGAGCTTGAAGAGGCCCATCTGCCCCAGAGAGGGGAAACCAAATGGCCTGTTAAGGAGCTAAAGGTCTGATATACGTTCATTGTCCAGGAAAAAATCAAAGACACAAGCAGGTTACAGAAGTCTTCTACCAAAATTACTATAGATGAAATGGACCATTAATGTGTTATTTTGAGAACAAAGGAAAACAAAAACAAGTAAAGTGAACTAGTGAACCTACTCATGTTGGGTGCTTTCCCTTCGAGCCTGAAAGAGTTGGTGTCGCTTGACTGAGACCAACTTCAACATTTCTCAGTTGAAGTTGTGTCTAGAATTTCCTCCATGGTACAGTAATCATTGATGTAGAGTGGTCGTTGGCTACTCTCCTTAACAACAAACTTTTGATTTCGAGTATCATGGTCTGACAATCCCTTTCCATGCCCATCTCCAGCGCAGTAAAACAACTGGTCAAACCAGGAGCATAGGGATTCGAGTTAATAATCTTTATCAATTGCAGGTAGATGGTTGCGCAGCAATGGCAGGAAAAGCAGAAGGAGTGGTGAGCCGGGATGAGGGCGAATTTTGGCACAGGGGATTGGGCCATCTTCACCATGGCGCTTTGGAAATTTTGCAAAAGATTTCTGCTGGGCTTCCCAAGGGTACACTTGTGCATTCAAATCAGTGCAAGGGATGTACTTTAGGAAAAATTGTGAAGACCAATTTTCGTGAGAAGGATAGTCGCGCCACGACAATCCTTGAGAGAATTCACACACACGTGTGTGGACCTTTCTCAGTTGCTTCAACAGCAAAGCATAGGTATTATGTGATATTTGTTGATGACTTTTCTCATAAGTGTTGGATCTTCTCCATGCAGAAGAAGAGCGAGACATACTCAAAGTTCTGTGAGTTCAAGGCGATGGTTGAGAAAGAGTCGAGGAAGCAGGTGAAAACTATAAGGAGTGATATTGGTGGTGAATACATCTCTGGAGAATTCAAAGACTTTTGCAGCACAGAACGAATTCGAAGAGAACTCATAGTGCCTCATAACCCACAGCAGAATGGGGTAGTGGAGAGAAAGAACAAAACGATCGTGGGTGTTGCACGGGCGATGTTGCATGCTCAGGGCCTTCCCATACACTTGTGGGCTGAGGCATGCAACACTGAAATTTATGTGCAAAATCGTTGTCCTCATAGAGTACTTGGCATGAGTACACCCGAAGAGGCGTTTTCTGGTAAGAAGCCTGATATTTCTCATTTGAAGATTTTTGGCTCGCCTGTGTACATTCATGCAACGAAGGATGCCAGGAAGAAGCTGGAGCCGACCGCAGAGGTTGGGATATTTTTGGGGTACACAGAAACACCCCACAATTATCGTGTGTATTTTCCAGACAGTCGGATGACTGTTTTGCGACGGGATATCAAATTTCATGAGGAGAAAGCCATGAAGTTGTCGCTTGAGAGGGAGCTACACTTGCATGCAGATGAGGAGCTACTTGTTCCTAAAGATGAGCCTCTGGATGTGGATCAGCCACAAGAGGAGATTCATGGAGTGGAAGAAACCACTCATGCAGCGCCAAACATCAGAGGGCGGAAGTGCACTACAGAAGCTTAGCGACTGAATCTTGATGCAGCGCAAAATGTAGGAGCACCTACATCACAGCGCAGACAGAGACAGTCACCTGACCTATTTACTGGATACATGGCTCTAATGAGCAAGTGTATTGTGATAGAACCATCTTATTTCGAGGA
Source organism: Pinus albicaulis (assembly GCA_034641835.2). Classification (NCBI taxonomy): domain Eukaryota; kingdom Viridiplantae; phylum Streptophyta; class Pinopsida; order Pinales; family Pinaceae; genus Pinus; species Pinus albicaulis. Next base: position 1,293,757,513 of record CM076583.1, on the reverse strand, counting down.
AGCTGTGGAGGATCCTACATGGGTAGATGCCATGGTGGAAAAGTATGATTCGATTGTCAGAAACAGTGCATGGGAGATTGTCCCAAGGCCGGAAGGGAAATCAGTGGTAGGTTCGAGATGGATCTACAAAGTGAAGAAAGCTACTAACGGGAGTGTCGAGAAGTACAAGGCAAGATTTGTTGCCTGGGGCTTCTCACAGATCGAGGGGATTGACTATGAAGAAACCTTTGCACCTGTCGCAAGGTATTCTTCCATACAGACCATCCTTGCTCTCTTAGCACATATGGGTTGGCACATTCATCATATGGATGTGAAGACTGCGTTCCTCAATGTAGTCATTGAGGAGGAGGTGTACATTGAGCAGCCTGAAGGATTTGAAATCTTCAGCAGCAAGTCGCATGTGTGCAGGCTCAAAAGAGCGTTGTATGGGTTGAACCAAGCACCTCGTGCTTGGTACACATGGATAGACAATTATTTCACTGGACTTGGTTTCGCCAAGAGTGAGGTGGATCCTAACCTATACCAGATTTTGGTGGAGGGTTATTTTTTTATCATTGTACTTTATGTATATTATTTAATACTAACAAGTGATGAACTGTTGATACACTCATGCAAGGCAGATCTTGCAAAAGAGTTTGAGATGAAGGACTTGGGCCTCCTTCATTATTTCTTGGGATTAGAAATCTGGCAGCGGAAGGGTGGACTATTTGTGTCTCAAGGCAAGTATGCCCGGGAGATACTAGAGAAGTTTCACATGCAAGGCTACAAGCCTATCGACACTCCTCTTCCCGGTGGTTGGAGGAAAGAGGATGCTACATTGGCAGAGGTAGTGGAGGCCATTGTTTATCGACAACTAGTTGGTTCGCTCATGTATCTAGTCAATACTCGACCGGACATATGTTATGCTGTGAACCAGCTTTCACAAGCTATGGTTAAGCCTACCAAGCTCTTTTGGAAGGCAGGCAATCATGTCCTGAGGTATCTCAGGGGCACATCAGGATATGGATTGTGGTACAGATAGTTAGATGAGTTGAAGCTGCATGGCTTCACGGATGCAGATTGGGCAGGAATCCCAACGGACAGAAAGAGCACATCTGGAGCGATATTCAGTATCGGATCTACAGCAGTTTCTTGGTACAGCAGGAAATCAAGATCCCTCGCACTCAGTTCAGAGCAAGCCGAGAACATGGCAGCAATTTTGGCTGCATTCGAGGCTATATGGATGAGGAAGATCCTGGTCGGGTTGTTCGGTTCACACTTAGATCCTACTGTGATTTACTGTGATAATCAGAGTTGCATTAAACTCTCGGTTAATCCAGTATTTCATGATAGATCTAAACATATTGACATCTGGTATCATCATATCAAAGATTGTGTGGAGCGGAAGATCATGTTTCTTTCTTACATTCCTTCAGAGGATCAGGATGCAGATATTCTGACGAAGGCGCTCACCAGGAGAAAATTCGAATACCATAGAGACAGGATCAGGGTGGCATATAATCCCTATCTTGTTGAGAGGGAGTTTTGAGATTCAACAAGATGATGAGCTTAGTGAAAAGAGTCGCCTTCACTAAGTGGGCCCATAGGCTATTTTTGGCACAAAGCCTATTTTTAGACTATGTCTATTTTTAGACATGTCGATAATATTCTATGAGTTGCAGGATGCTATTTGTGGATGGTTGGTCAAGTTGGAAAATTAGATGGACTTTTACTTTTAGACATATTGGGCGGAATCTATTTTTAGATTTCCAGTCTAAAAATAGATATGTCGAATATTATTAGCTCTTAATAATATTTGGACTCTAAACATTATCTTATTCTCTTGGAGCACTTCAGTTAAGTGCACAGATGTGGCACAACAACTGATAGAAGGAATTACGCTATTCCTGAGGGTTTACTGGAGCTAATGCATGAGGACTTCAGTTAGAACTCATGTGACAGAGTTTGGTGGAATTATAGAAGTAGTTGGTGGAGTTGTATTTAGTTTAACTCAGTTAGACTCAGTTGAGCTAGTTGTATCTATTCTAATTGATTGATACACTAGTAAGAGTGGTGTGAATTAATTAGTTAATTCATTCACTAAATAATAACTCATTAATCAATTGAAAAATACATCAATTAACTACAGTGCATGGCAGTTTCATTGGAGACCAGTGGAGAGGTAGGTGAAAGAGAAAGTGTGACTATAGTAATGCATTGATTGCATCCAACACTTAGTGGAGATGCCAATGAGGATTGTGCAGTGCAAGCTTGGTGGATTCGAGTTCATTCAAAACCATTCTTCAGCAGGGATTGCTTAGTAGAGGCAGGCTAGCAGGTGGAAAATATCGGTGCATGGATTTGCAAGATCAGGCCTGATTAGTGTGTAGTAATTGTATTGTACTGAGAGCTTGATATGATCAGACTTGTATGAGGATTGTTACATCATCTCTATGACATATATTATATATAGATAGTTGGGGTTTTCAGCTTCAGGCTTTCCCGATAAACAACTGTGTTCATATGTGTGAATTTTTATTGTTTCATGTGTGCATTGCTATCTTGATTTTATTTCCGCAAATGATTAATGGTGGAATAGATTATGTATTTTGCATGAAGTTAAAATAGTGTGAGATCAGGAGAATTTTGGATATATAACACATAAGTTATATAATTTCTACATGATATCAGAGGAGTATTGATCGGAGGAGATTGCAATAATTGAAGCGATTGAGTTTTGTGCTAGTGGAATTCGAATTCGCTGCAGTGTTTTCTTGGTGTCGAAGTTGAGCATTCATTGAAATGTCTTTCAACAGATTGCGATTGGAGTATGCCCTTGATGGCAGCTTGAATTATATTTCATGGAAGGATAGGATGGAGGCGGTGTTGGATGATATTGGGTTGAAGGAGTTCATAGATGTTGATATTCCAAAGCCTGGTTCTAGCGATGCAGCCGCACTTGACACATGGAAAAAGAACGTAGCGACGTGTCGAAGAATTATGTTGGAAGGTGTGAAGGATAACATTGTGTCCATCCTTCACAGTAAAGCCACTCCATTCTTAATGTGGAAGGCTTTAACAGACTTGTTCCAAAGCAGAAGCGACCATAGGAAGTTGGCGCTTAAAGACAAGCTCAAAAAAATAAAAATGGAGAAAGGCGACAGTATACCAAAATACCTCACGAAGTTCGTCCACTGCAAGGATGAGCTGGGAATTGTGGGGGTTACTGTAGATCAAGAGGAATTGGTGAGCTTGGCTGTCCTTGGGCTTCTGAAGAGTTGGCATAGCTACAAGGACTTTGTCAATGGACGGGAGAAACTGTCGGGATGGGAGGGACTTTGGTCGGATCTTGTGCAGGAGGAGATAAGGTGGGGTACCAGGGATGGATCTTCATCGAAGAATGAAGATGAAGAAAATTGCGCTTTGGCTACAAAATCAAGGAAAGGGAAATGGAAGAAAAATCCTTCTCAATCTGGTGCGAAAGGCAAGAAGCAGGACTTGTCCAAGGTGAAGTGCTTTCACTGTCACCAGCATGGACATCACGCCACTAATTTTCCACAGAAGAATAAAAATAAGCAGGTTGGTGGATCTGCAGCTAGAGAGGCCTTAGCCTCAGAGTTTGAGCTAGATTTTTCTCTGATCGCAAGCTTGGTTTCAAGTGTGATGGGATCGGTGTGGTTTCTTGACAGTGGTGCATCTTTCCATATGACCGGAGACAAATATTTGTTTAGTGATCTGGATGAAAAGGATCTTGGAGTGCACATCGAGATGGGCGATGATGGTAGATACAGTGCGACTGGTATCAGGACAATTTCCTTTGAGAGGGAGTCTGGAAAACCTTTCATCTTGAAGGATGTCATGCATGTTCCAAGATTGAAGAATAATCTGATCTCTGTGGCGATCTTGGAAGACAAGGGTTATGATGTTGTTTTTAGCGAAGGAAAAGCCTTCCTGCGCAGTAAAACAACTGGTCAAACCAGGAGGATAGGGATTTGAGTTAAGAATCTTTATCAATTGTAGGTAGATGGCTGCGTAGCAATGGTAGGCAAAGCAGAAGGAGTGGTGAGCTGGGATGAGGGCGAATTGTGGCACAGGAGATTGGGCCATCTTCACCATGGCACTTTGAAAATTTTGCAGCAGATTTCTACCGGGGTTCCCAAGGGTACACTTGCGCATTCAAATCAGTGCAAGGGATGTACTTTGGGAAAATTTGTGAAGACCACTTTTCATGAGAAGGATAGTCACGCCATGACAATCTTTGAGAGAATTCACACAGACGTGTGTGGACCTTTCTCAGTTGCTTCAACAGCAAATCATAGGTATTATGTGATATTTGTTGATGACTTTTCTCGTAAGTGTTGGATCTTCTTCATGTAGAAGAAGAGCGAGACATACTCAAAGTTCTGTGAGTTCAAGGCGCTGGTTGAGAAAGAGTCGGGGAAGCAGGTGAAAGCTCTAAGGAGTGATAACGGTGTTGAATACATCTCTGGAAAATTTAAAAACTTTTGTAGTGCAGAAGGAATTCGAAGAGAACTCATAGTGCCTCATAACCCACAGCAGAATGGGGTAGTGGAGAGAAAGAATAGAACAATTGTGGGTGTTGCATGGGCGATGTTGCATGATCAGGGCCTTCCCATACACTTGTGGGATGAGGCATAAAACACTTCGGTTTATGTGCAAAACCGTTATCCTCATAGAGTACTTGGCATGAGTACACCCAAAGAGGCGTTTTCTCGTAAGAAGCCTGATATTTCTCATTTGAATATTTTTGGCTCACCTGTTTACATTCATGTGACGAAGGATGCCAGGAAGAAGCTAGAGTCGACCGCAAAGGTTGGGATATATGTGGGGTACACAGAAACACCCCACAATTATTGTGTGTATTTTCCAGACAGTCGGATGACTGTTGTGCGACGGGATATCAAATTTCATGAGGAGAAAGCCATGAAGTTGTCGCTTGAGAGGGAGCTACACTTGCATGAAGATGAGGAGCTAATTTTTCATAAAGATGAGCCTCTGGATGTGGATCAGCCACAAGAGGAGGTTCATCGAGTGGAAGAAACCACTCATGCAGCGCCAAACATCAAAGGGCGGAAGCGCACTACAGAAGCTGAGCGACTGAATCTTGATGCAGCGCAAAATGTAGGAGCACCTACATCACAGCGCAGACAGAGACAGTCACCTGACCTATTTACTGGATACATGGCTCTGATTAGAAAGTTTATCGTGATAGAACCATCTTCTTTCGAGGAAGCTGTGGAGGATCCCACATAGGTAGATGCCATGGTGGAAGAGTATGATTCGATTTTCAGAAACAGTGCATGGGAGATTGTCCCAAGGATGGAATGGAAATCAGTGGTAGGTTCGAGATGGATCTACAAAGTGAAGCAAGCTGCTGACGGGAGCATCGAGCATTACAAGGCATGATTTGTTACCCGGGGCTTCTCACAGATCGAGGGGATTGACTATGAAGAAACCTTTGCACCTGTCGCAATATATTCTTCCATACGGACCATCCTTGCTCTCTTAGCGCATATGGGTTGGCACATTCATCAGATGGATGTGAAGACTATGTTCCTCAACGGAGTCATTGAGGAGGAGGTGAAGACAGCAAATTCTTGGAAGGATTCGAATCTTCGAATAATCACATGTGTGTGCCTGTACATGCTTTGTATAATAAACAAGCACCTTCCTTTACACAGATAGATAAAGAGCTATTACAGACTGGCCTGCCAAGAGTGATCCATGTCTAACCTATGTTCAGCCTTGGTGGAGGGTAAGTTGCTAATCATTCTACTTTATGTAGATGATTTGATTTTGACGGGTGATGAACTGTTGATACTCTCATGCAAGGCTGATCTTGCAAAAGAGTTTGAGATAAAGGACTTGGGCCTCCTTAATTATTTCCTGGGATTGGAAATTTGGCAGCGCAGTGATGGACTGTTTGTGTCTCAAGGCAAGTATGCCTGGGAGATACTGGAGAAGTTCAACATGCATGGCTGCAAGCCTATCGACACTCCTCTTCCTAGTGGTTGGAGGAAAGAGGATGCTACATTGGCAGAGGTAGTGGATGCCACTGTTTATCGACAGTTGGTTGGTTCGCTCATGTATCTATTCAATACACGACCGGACATATGCTATGATGTGAACCAGCTTTAACAAGCTATAGTTAAGCCTACCAAGCTCTTTTGGAAGGCAGGCAAGCATGTCCTTCAGTATCTCAGGGGCACATCGGGATATGGATTGTGGTACAGACAGTCGAATGAGTTGAAGTTGCATGGCTTCACGGATGCAGATTGGGCAGGAAGCCCAACGGACAGAAAGAGCACATCTAGAGGGATATTCAGTATCGGATCTACAGCATTTTCTTGGTACAGCAAGAAAAAAATATCCGTGGCACTCAATTTAGCAGAGGCCGATTACATGGCAGCAATTCTGGCTGCATGCGGGGCTATATGGATGAGGAAGATCCTGGTTGGGTTGTTCGGTTCACACTTAGATCCTACTGTGATTTATTGTGATAATAAGAGTTGCATTAAACTCTTTGTTAATCCATTATTTCATGATAGATCTAAACATATTGACATCCGGTATCAACAAATCAGAGATTGTGTGGAGCAAAAGATCATGTTGCTTTCGTACATTGCTACGGAGGATCAGGATGTAGATATTCTGACGAAGGCTCTCACCAGGAGCAAATTTGAATACCATAGAGACAGGATCGGGGTGGAATATAATCCCTATCTTGTTGATAGGGAGTGTTGAGATTCAACAAGATGATGAGCTTATTGAAAAGAGTCGCCTTCACTAAGTGGGCCCACAGGCTATTTTTGGCGCAAAGTCTATTTTTAGACTATGTCTATTTTTAGACATGTCGATCATATTCTATGAGTTGCAGGATGCTATTTGTGGATGGTTGGTCAAGTTGGAAAAATAGATGGACTTCGATTTTTAGACATATTGGGCAGAATCTATTTTTAGATTGCCAGTCTAAAAATAGATATGTCGAATATTATTAGCTCTTAATAATATTTGGACTCTAAACATTATCTTATTCTCTTGGAGCACTTCAGTTAAGTGCACAGATGTGGCACAACAGCTGACATAAGGAATTATGCTATTCCTGAGGGTTTACTGGAGCTAATGCATGAGGACTTCAGTTAGAACTCATGTGACAGAGTTTGGTGGAGTTATAGAAGTAGTTGGTGGAGTTGTATTTAGTTTAACTCAGTTAGACTCAGTTGAGCTAGTTGTATCTAGTCTAACTAATTGATACACAAGTGAGAGTGGTGTGAATTAATTATTTAATTAATTCACTAAATAATAACTCATTAATCAACTGAAGAATACATCAGTTAACTACAGTGTGTGGCAGTTTCAGTGGAGACCAGTGGAGAGGTAGGTGAAAGAGCAAGTGTGACTATCAGTTGTGACTATAGTGATGCATTGATTGCATCCAACACTCAATGGAGATGCCAATGAGGATTGCGCAATGAAATCTTGGTGGATTCGAGTTCATTCAGATCCATTCTTCAACAGGGATTGCACAGTAGAGGTAGGCTAGCAGGTGGCAAAGATCGATGCATGGATTTGCAAGATCGGGCCTGATTAGTGTGTAGTGATTGTATTGTACTGAGAGCTTGATATGATCATATTTGTATGAGGATTGTTACATGATCTCTATGACATATATTATATACATATAGTTGGGGTTTTCAGCTGCAAGCTTTCTTGTTAAACAACTGTGTTCATATGTGTGAATTTTTATTGTTTCATGTGTGCATTGCTATCTTGATTTTATTTCCGCAAATGATCAATGGTGGAATATATTATGTATTTTGCATGAAGTTAAAATGGTGTGAGTTCAAGAGAATATTGGATATATAACACATAAGTTATATAATTTCTACATGGTATCAGAGGAGTATTGATTGGAGGAGATTGCAATTATTGAAGCGATTGAGTTTTGTGCTGGTGGAATTCGAATTTGCTGTAGTGTTTTCTTGGTGTCGAAGTTGACCATTCATTGAAATGTCTTTCAACGGATTGCGATTGGAGTGTGCCCTTGATGGAAGCTCGAATTATATTGCATGGAATTACGAGATGGAGGCGGTGATGGATGATAATGGGTTGAAGGAGTTCATAGATGTTGATATTCCAAAGCCTGGTTCTAGCGATGTAGCCGCACTTGACGCATGGAAAAATAGGTAGCGAAGTGTCGAAGAATTATGTTGGAAGGTGTGAAGGATCACATTGTGTCTAGACTTCCCAGTAAATCCACTCCATTCTTAATGTGGAAGGCTTTGACAGACTTGTTCCAAAGCAGAAGCGACCAGAGGAAGTTGGCGCTAAAAGACAAGCTAAGAAAAATAAAAATTGATAAAGGCGACAGTATACCAAAATACCTCATGAAGTTCGTCCACTGCAAGGATGAGCTGGGAAGTGTGGGGGTTACTGTAGATGAAGAGGACTTCGTGAGCTTGGCTCTCCTTGGGCTTCTGAAGAGTTTGCATAGCTACGAGGACTCTGTCAATGGACGGGAGAAACTGCCGGGATGGCAGAGACTTTGGTCAGATCTTGTTCAGGAGGAGATAAGGCGGGGTACCAGGGATGGATCTTCATCGAAGAATGAAGATGAAGAAATTATGCTTTAGCTACCAAAGAAAGGAAAGGGAAGGGGAAGAAAAATCCTTCTCAATCCGGTGTGAAAGGCAAGAAGCAGGACTTGTCCAAGGTGAAGTGCTTTCATTGTCACCAGCACGGACATTACGACACTAATTGTCCACAGAAGAAGAAAAATAAGTAGGCTTCAGGATCTGCAGCTGGAGAGGCCTTAGCCTTGTAGTTTGAGCTGGATTTTTCTCTGATCGCATGCTTGGTTTCAAGTGTGATGGGATTGGTGTGGTTTCTTGACAGTGGTGCGTCTTTCCATATGACCAGAGACAAAGATTTGTTTAGTGATCTGGATGAAAAGGATCTTGGAGTGCACATCGAGATGGGTGATGATGGTAGATACAGTGCGACTGGTATCAGGACCATTTCCCTTGAGAGGGAGTCTGGAAAACCTTTCATCTTGAAGGATGTTATGCATGTTCCAAGATTGAATAAGAATCTAATCTCTTTGGAGATATTGGAAGACAAGGGTTATGATGTTGTTTTTAGCAAAGGAAAAGCCTTCCTGTGCAGTAAAACAACTGGTCAAAGCAGGAGGATAGGGATTCAAGTTAAGAATCTTTATCAATTGTAGGTAAATGGCTGCACAGCAAGGGCAGGCAAAGCAGAAGGAGTCGTGAGCTGGGATGAGGGCGAATTGTGGCACAGGAGATTGGGCCATCTTCACCATGGCACTTTGAAAATTTTGCAGCAGATTTCTACCAGGCTTCCCAAGGGTACACTTGCACAGTCAAATCAGTGCAAGGGATGTACTTTGGGAAAATTTGTGAAGACCACTTTTCATGAGAAGCATAGTCGCGCCACGACGATCCTTGAGAGAATTCACATAGACATGTGTGGACCTTTCTCGGTTGCTTCAACAGCAAAGCACAAGTATTATGTGATATTTTTTGATGACTTTTCTCGTAAGTGCTGGATCTTCTTCATGCAGAAGAAGAGTGAAACTTTCTCAAAGTTCTGTGAGTTCAAGGCGCTGGTTGAGAAAGAGTCGGGCAAGCAGGTGAAAGCTCTAAGGAGCGATAATGGTGGTGAATAAATATCTAGAGAATTCAAATACTTTTGCAGTGCAAAAGGAATTCGAAGAGAACTCATAGCGCGTCATAACCCACAGCAGAATGGGGTCGCGGAGAGAAAGAACAAAAATATCATGGGTGCTGCATGGGCGATGTTGCATGATCAAGGCCTTCCCATACACTTGTGGGCTGAGGCATGAAGCACTACGGTTTATGTGCAAAACTGTTGTCCTCATAGAGTACTTGGCATGAGTACACCCAAAGAGGTGTTTTCTGGTAAGAAGCCTGATATTTATCATTTGAAGATTTTTGGCTCACCTGTTTACATTCATGTAACGAAGGATGCCAGGAAGAAGCTGGAGCCGACCGTAGAGGTTGGGATATTTTTGGGGTACACAGAAACACCCCACAATTATCGTGTGTATTTTCCAGACAGTCGGATGACTGTTGTGCGACATCATATCAAATTTCATGAGGAGAAAGCCATGAATTTGTCGCTTGAGAGGGAGCTACACTTGCATGTAGATGAGGAGCTACTTGGTCCTAAAGATGAGCCTCTGGATGTGGATCAGCCACAAGAGGAGGTTCATGGAGTGGAAGAAACCACTCATGCAGCGCCAAACATTAGAGGGCGAAAGCGCACTTCAGAAGTTGAGCGATTGAATCTTGAGGTAGCGCAAAATGTAGGAGCACCTACATCACAACACAGACAGAGACAGTCACCTAACCTATTTATTGGATACATGGCTCTGATGAGCAGGTGTATCATGATAGAACCATCTTCTTTAGAGGAAGTTGTGGAGGATCCTGCATGAGTATGATTCGATTGTCAGAAACAGTTCATGGGAGATTGTCCCAAGGCCAGAAGGGAAATCAGTGGTAGGTTCGAGATGGGTCTACAAAGTGAAGCAAGTTGTTGATGGGAGCGTCGAGAAGTACAAGGCAAGATTTGTTGCCCGGGGCTTCTCACAGATTGAGGGGATTTACTATGAAGAAACCTTTGCACCTATCGCAAGGTATTATTCCATACGGACCATCCCTGCTCTTTCAGCGCAGATGAATTGGCACATTCATCAGATGGATGTGAAGATTGTGTTCCTCAATGGAGTCATTGAGGAGGAGGTGTACATTGAACAGCCTAAAGGATTCTAAATCTTCAGCAGTGAGTCACATGTGTGCAGGCTCAAAAGAGCATTGTATGGGCTGAAACAAGCACCTCGTGCTTGGTACACACGGATAGACAGTTATTTCACCGGACTTGGTTTCGCCAAGAGTGAGGTGGATCCTAACTTATACCAGATTGTGGTGGAGGGTAAGTTGTTGATTATTTTACTTTATGTAGATGATTTAATACTAATAGGTGATGAACTTTTTATATGCTCATGCAAGGCAGATCTTGCAAAGGAGTTTGAGATGAAGGACTTGGGCCTCCTTCATTATTTCTTGGGATTGGAAATTTGGCAGTGGAAGGGTGGACTGTTTGTGTCTCAAAGCAAGTATGCCCGGGAGATACTGGATAAGTTTCACATGCAAGGCTGCAAGCCTATCGACACTCCTCTTCCTGCTGGTTGTAGGAAAGAGGATGCTACATCGGCAGAGGTAGTGGATTCCACTATTTATCGACAGTTGGTTGCTTCGCTCATGTATCTAGTCAATACACGACCGGACATATGCTATGATGTGAACCAGCTTTCACAAGCTATGGTTAAGCCTACCAAGCTCTTTTGGAAGGAAGGCAGCATATCCTGAGGTATCTTAGGGGCACATTAGGATACATATTGTGGTACAGACAGTCGGATGATTTGAAGTTGCATGGCTTCATGGATGAAGATTGGGCAGGAAGCCCAACGGATAGAAAGAGCACATCTAGAGCGATATTCAGTATCGGACCTACAACATTTTCTTGGTACAGCAGGAAACAAACATCCGTGGCACTCAGTTCAGCGGAGGCCGAGTACATGGCAGCAATTTTGGCTACATGCGAGGCTATATGGATGAGGAAGATCCTGGTCAAGTTGTTCGGTTCACACTTAGATCCTACTGTGATTTATTGTGATAATCAGAGTTGCATTAAACTCTTGGTTAATCCAGTATTTCATGATAGATCTAAACATATTGACATCCGGTATCATCATATCAGAGATTGTGTGGATCAGAAGATCATGTTGCTTTCTTACATTCCTACGAAGGATCAGGATGCAGATATTCTGACGAAGGCTCTCACCAGGAGCAAATTCGAATACCATAGAGACAGAATCGGGGTGGCAGATAATCCCTATCTTGTTGAGAGGGAGTATTGAGATTCAACAAGATGATGAGCTTAGTGAAAAGAGTCACCTTCACTAAGTTGGCCCACAGGCCATTTTTGGCGCAAAGTCTATTTTTAGACTATGTCTATTTTTAGACATGTCGATCATATTCTATGAGTTGTAGGATGCTATTTGTGGATAGTTGGTCAAGTTCGAAAATAGATGGACTTCTATTTTTAGACATATTGGGCGGAATCTATTTTTAGATTGCCAGTCTAAAAATAGATATGTCGAATATTATTAGCTCTTAATAATATTTAGACTCTAAACATTATCTTATCTCTCGAGCACTTCGCTAAGTGCACTGCATGTGGCACAAGAAATTTAATAGCTGAATTATTTATTCCTGAGGGTTTACTGGATCTAATGCATGAGGACTTCAGTTAGAACTCATGTGACAGAGTTTGGTGGAGTTATAGAAGTAGTCGGTGGAGTTGTATTTAGTTTAACTCAGTTAGACTCAGTTGAGCTAGTTGTATCTAGTCTAACTGATTGATACACTAGTGAGAGTGGTGTGAATTAATTAGTTAATTAATTCACTAAATAATAACTCATTAATCAACTGAAGAATACATCAGTTAACTACGGTGCATGGCAGTTTCAGTGGAGACCAGTGGAGAGATAGGTGAAAGAGCAAGTGTGACTATCACTTGTGACTATAGTGATGCATTGATTGCATCCAACACTCAAAGGGAGAGCTGCCAAAATTTGGACAGTGCAAGCTTGGTGGATCTTGAGCTCATTCCCAGCCATTCTTCAAGAGGGATTGTGTGGCAGAGGCAAAGCAGGCTGCAAAGGATCACGGTGACTGAAAGATCGGCCCAGCTAGGTGTGTAGCGATTGTATTGTACTGAGAGCTTGATATGATCAGCTTTGTATGAGGATTGTTACATGATCTCTATGACATATATTATATAAAGATAGTTGGGTTTTCAGCTTCAGGCTTTCCCGTTAAACAACTGTGTTCATCTCTGTGAATTTTTATTGTTTCATGTGTGCATTGCTATCTTGATTTTATTTCTGCAAATGATCAATGGTGGAATAGATTCTGTATTTTGCATGAAGTTAAAATAGTGTGAGATGAGGAGAATCTTGGATATATAACACATAATTTATATAATTTCTACGAATTCAGCCAATGTCACATACTTATATTTCCAGACATGAAGAAGGTTTAAAACAGAGAACATAGACAAGGAAATACGACACAAGCATTATGCAAGTGCTCATGAAAACGGTATATATTTAAGATCTGCTTAAAATAATACACAAGGATGTTATGTTTCAAATAAACACTAACCATTTTTCCTTCTACATTTATTTCTTATATAAAAATTACAATAACTAATCACATGATTATAGTTCAAACTTTAATTACAATAATCCAAAATAGTAATGAAAATCTTCTAAGTACATGCATCTGAAAAAATATCTTTTAAATACATCAAGTCTTTCCATAAATAAAAACTAGTTGTTGAAAATCATGCTAAAAATGGGGTTGAGAAAGATGTATCAATATAATGTCTCCCTCGCTGAGAAAACAAGTCCCTTGAAACAAAATAGGTCTAGTCACCCTCCAAAATTGTTGTTCTCTTTGAGCTCCATATTTCTCGGGCTTTCTACTATAATTGTTGATACTTTCGTTGCCAATCCTTTGCTGCCTAAGTTGATAGTTTTGCTTACAGATAGATTTTCAACGCTTTTTTTAATCTGATTCTTTTTCAAAATGCACTAACAATGGAAATGTCATTTCCATTCTGCAAAATTCGCTGACAACTAAAATGTCAGCTCTCCTCTACACTTCTTTGTATATAACGTTGATAGGAACATGATCAACAATATGTAAAAATTCATTTTTTCACAGTGAATAATCAAAACTCAAAATGGCCCTTAGCTTCTTAGTTGAGGGTGTTGGCTGCCTTCAGAAGAACATATGATTTTTCCATTTTTTGCCTCTTACTTTGGCTGGTTTCCATAGGGCCTTTTTCTTTGGTTTCTTTAGCTTTTGATTTCTTAGGACCTACAGTTTTTCCTCTGTTTATTATGAGATCCTTTAATGTCACATTGTCCACATCAATCACATCCTTGGTAAGGTCAATATTGATTTTTAGTTTTATCTTAAACCTAAGATCTTTGGTAGGCCTGGTTTGAGGTCTTTTTCATTCCTTAAAATTTTTAGAAAGTGTAGGTTCTTCATCAACTGGTGGTTCGGCTTGGGTTTCAACTTCAAATTAAATTCATTTTCCCTTAATGATTTCTGGTGAATGGGTTTCTGCAGGGGATTTCTCAATGGGTGATTTTTCAGTGTGAGGGGAATTGATAGTAGAGGGCAGGTTTTCAGTGGAAGCAGGGTCTATGTTTTTTAGCCTAGCACTTCTCCTAGCATAAACTTTAGGGATTTTGGGACCAAAATACGACGAGGGAATGTTTGTCACTTTTATTCTAGGGGTTGGATTAGTGGAGGCTCCTACATGAATTTTCCTACCTTGTTTAGTTCCTTTCTTCGTCCCTTTTCTAGGGTTAGGAGGTTGAGGTTGAAAACCTCCCCAAAACAATAAATGGTTCCATTTTTTTCCTGCCTTGGCTAACTGATACTTAATTAACAGTTTGATTATGGATTTATGATAATAATAAAAAGTGAGGAGAAGGGTCTACCTTAGATCGAAAACAAGCATTCATGTGTTTCAAGATCTCCAGAAAATAAAAACAAATATTCATTTAGACTTGACCAGCTAAATGAGCTAAGAAGTGAAAATGGTAAAGGTTTAACTGGTTGAAATGACCTTCACAGGTGAGATAGGATTGTTTTATCCTTAGCAACCAATTCTACTCATCCTCCAACCAAGCTCGTTGAACCCCTATGTTGGGTGATTTAATGGTTAGTTAAATCCATGTCATTTAATTGTCAACTCGGGGTTTCATAAACTGGCGAGGTATATATGTACTATATGTACTAGGTGGTTATCCTTCAGATTAGATTAATCTAATGCAATTAAAACTAATTACAAAGAAAATTGAAGCAATCTAATTCAAACCAAATATAAAGAAATTGAAATCACACTTGCATAAAGGAAATCACACTTCCATGAAATTGAAATCACTCCACACTTGCATAATTGAAATCACACTTGCATAAATGAAATGCTAAATTGAAATCACACTCACACCTGCTGAAATGAAATCACACTTTGTTGAAGGAAAAATACACTTGCATAAAATGGAAACACAATTGCTGAAAATAAATGAAATAACAAAACTATACTATGTTACCAATATGTACAAAGGTATGCAAACTAGGTTGATGGGGGCCCTCCATTCCTCAGCAAGCATAACGAACAGCTATCACATCCTGGAGATCAAAGTGGCAGTATGTATTTCATAAAATGATTACAATATATTACAATAATTATCTCTACTCACTTTACAAATCACATCTTGAATGGAACTCGGAACCTCCAACTATCAACTAGCCACTAGATACCTCTAATGTCTAACAACTAACAATTTACAACCAATAATTTACTACCACAGTTGAAAACCCTTTGTGTGAAGGGTGCACTCTTATTCATAGAAAAATTGAATATAAATATATATCCTCAAATATCTCCTAAATCCACATTTATCTCATGTGGTTACAACCAATCTCCTAAAAATATAAGATACAATTCCTCTCAAAATTCTCTCAAAGTTTTGATTAGGACACATATCAAAACATCCATGATTCTTCTCCTTTGAATGTGCTTAGCTTAATGATCCATATCTTCTTCAAATATTCTACAAATCCTCATGAGTTGGAATTTGAAATTCGAATTTGTAGTTAGGAGGCCAAGCAAGACCCTTCTAGATTCTCCAAGTGGGCGTACAATATCACAAAACTTATACCACTTTCATGTATGTATGAAAACATGTTAATTTCATAATATTTAATCACAAATTCGCTTAAAATACTTAAAATAAATGACTTTGGAAAATATAATACTAAACCCATATGATCATGAAAATGGTTACTTAGTGTAGGGTTTTGTAGCTACGAAATTACGGAATGAGGGTAAAATGGTGGAAATGTGGGTAAAAGTGGATGACATTCTGGAGACTCAACATACCCCCCAACTGAAGATGTTGCATGTCCCCATGCAACTATTGCACTGATTCTCTTAATCATCAGTCGAGCTTCTTGAAATGTTCTGCTTCTTATGTGAGCTTTTGTTTTGTATTGATTCGCTTTTAACTTGGCATTATCATATCATTTGATAACTTTATTCTTTTTGCAAATTGTACTTTGAAATCATTTGATTGCAACATATATTTTTTATGGATGGTTCTTGTGTGACAACCAAAATTTTACGAGTATTAGTTCTTGTGTAACAATACTTACATTGTTTTTTTGTTGCATCAAAATACTTGAAAACATTGAGAATTATTTCTTAAGTCCCATAGTGATTGTCAGCCATTTAATGTGCTTATCAATTGATCATTTCAAAACACACAATCTTTTAGAATCAAAATGAATTAATAGTTGGTTGGGAAAAATATGTTGGTTAGGGTGAAAGTAAATGTGGCATATGTCATGAAATATGAATATCCCTTCCCCCCAACTTAAGGTGTTTTCAGTTTTATCGCAAATGAGAAAGGGAATATGAATGCGGTGAGGGATTTTCCAAAAACACAATTTTAGTATTTAACAAATTACATGTTTAAAGATTAGAAAACAACATACCTTCACTTTACCTAAAAAGTGGACAAGCTAGGTATATTAAGAAGAGTGTGGCTATTGCTACTATATCATGGAATATGAAGTAAAAGGATATGATCTGCTTCTTCTTTCTCTTAGTTGTATGTGTTATCACTCCACCAGATTCCCAAGGCTGAGGAAGGAATCCCAAGAGAGGTAACCACAAAACCAAGCTTTTGACTTGACAACTAGCCTTATCAAGCTAGAGAGGGCTCTCTCCAAAAAGGGTCACAGCCAGGAGGGCTGGAGCAATTAGGGTTTTTAGGCTAGATCATGAGTGCAGGGGGTTGTTTTTATTTTTGGTTTAGATGGGTAAATCAGTAGATAATTAAAATAGATCAAGGAAAGGCTAGGTCAGGGCAAGAGACAAAAAGGGTTGCAGGGATGAATGGGGAAAGGTAGGTACAATGTAAATCACTTGAGGAAAATGGTTATGGGATGGTTTAGAAAATGTAAGAAGGTTGAGGGAAGCATAGAAGATGAATTTCTCTCAGACAAAAGACATAAAAAAAATTATGACCAATTATCCAAAACAGAGCATGACTAGCATGAATTCTGAATCTCACACTTATAAAAGATCATATCATAGAAATGGAAAGGAAATGAAAAATTCATTCACACATATGTAAATAAAGAGGAAAAAATGAAGGACATTTAATACCATAGGTATCCCATAAATATAGTTGCAACTCCTCTTGTATTAATGGCCAAAAATGAATACAAAGTCTTCTTGATCCACAAAGCAAAATGAAACTGATTCCAACCCTTGACTCCTGTGAAGAACTGAGCTAAATGGACATGAAAACCACCTCCACTCATCCTTAGGGGTCGAATTCATGAGGTGAGGGATATATTACACAAAAATTTGAACTGATAGCTAGAGTGCAGGATGACAAAAGTGACTCATTCCTATCTCTAATGAACCGATTCATTACACCTCAAATGGTTGACTTACTTAATGTATTTACCCTAGGTAAAAGTAAAAACATGATGTTTACATTCATCTTGACCATTTACATAAGTAAATTCCTCATTTCCTAAAGTAAAAGTCAAACTAGAGTGAAACTTCAAAATTTTCTGAAGACTGTGTAAAATATATTTTTCTTGTGAAACGCGCAGCACCCTGGAAGAAAAATTGACCTCTGTTCAACGTTGATTTTGAGTGCCTTCCTGGTGTCCCAATCAACTCCATGATAGCTCATTGGAAAGAAATTTGAGTCTATTTTCCAAAACTACCTCCAATTTTCAAAATGGTGCTCATTTTCTCTGTCAAAAACCTGTTCTCCCAAGATTGGTAAACGTGCAGCAACCAGGCAGATTTAGAAGCAGAAACATGAAATTTTGATGGTTTTTTTAGCTTTTGATGTACCGGTTCTCCTCCAAAAACTCTGAAACTTTCTAGGGTTGATGTCCTCATCAATAAAAACCTGCTGGTAGTGGCCATTTGTCATGTGGAGGTCCCAAAAAAGAGTGTAGTGTCCAGGTCGCTATGTGTTTAGGAGAATTTATGTGTGCGAAAATACTCAAAAACACATAATTTTCATATAATGCAAAGTTTTGCCAAAACTTGTCAAAATTGTGAGGGTAATTGATCATTTAATGTTTGAATCATGAAGTGACACCTCTTCAAGTATGTCCAACTTCTCTTTCTTCTCTTGCTTGGTCAAAGCTTGAATTTTTGCATCGGATTGTTTGAGCTTGGCCCTTACAATTTTTTTCCTCATGGCATAATGTTTTACCATCTTTCTCTGAATTTCATTGTCCTTTTGAGCCTTGGCCAATAGCTACTCCAAGTTTTGGTTGACCCTCTCAAGCCATGCTTCTTTGCTTTCATTGATCTCTAGGGCAAGCTTTTCATTTAAGGTAAGTTGGTCTGCTAGCTCAGCTTCCCTTTGTCTCTCTAGGGCTAGAGCTCTTTTCAACCCTCTAGTCCTTGGTATCGGTCTTGGAGGTTGATCCTCCTCATCATCAAATTCACCAAACCTTTCTAATAAGGAAGGCCAATAGAAACTAGCCCTAATAATATTACCTGTTGTGCTTTTCTAGTATAAGTGTCCTCCATAATCACCTGCATGAAAATCTCCATGAATTTTTTCAGCTTCTGATTTTAGTAAACAATTCAGTAAAATCCCACTTTGTTCTTTCCAATAAAGCATTTTATCTAGAATACAATATCTCATTGCTTTCATTTTGATGAATCTAGCTTTTTTTCTAGTTAATCTAGGAGGAGCTTGTAAATTTGTAAGTACAAAGATAATATCTAAGTACCATGGTGAGTCTAGAAAGGCTTCACTGATCGATGGAGTCGCCATCTCTTCCTGGGAAATAAAATTTATATCTAAAGAATTACAATTGGATTCAGCCATTAACCTGGCTAAACCCTGTCCTTTTATGAGCTCGGTTGGTTTAATCTCTATGTCATATTCAAGGATAGTGGAAATCCACTTTCCTCTTCTTCCATCTGGCCCATCCTGTGTAAGAATATCTTTGACTACGGTATTGGGGACATAGGCAATAATGTGGGAATAAAGAATGTACACTCTGAAATATTTTATGGCTTTAACCAAGGCTAATGCTTGTTTTCCATTATGTTATATCTCAAAGGTGCATCTCTAAGGGTTTTACTGAAAAATGCTATGGGTTGTTCAAAACCTTGGTCATTTTTCTGCAGTAGAACTGCAGCTATGGTAGGTTTTGAGGCAAATGAAAAGATTATGAAATCTTTCTTAAATTCTGGGCTGAATAAGACTGGTGTTTTTGTCAAAGAATGTTTAATAGATTCGAATTATTGTTTTGCTTCCACTTTCCATTTTAAAACAGAGTCCTTTTTTAACATGTTGTTCAATTCTCTGATGATTTCTGCTAGATTAGAAATAAATATCCTTAAAAAGTTAATTTTACCTAAAAATGCTTGTAACTCCTTAATGTTCCTAGGTGGTTGAATTTTCAATATGGCTTCTATCCTTGCGGGATCTATCTTAATACCTTCCTTTGAAATTATGTGTCCAAGTAGTTTTCCTTCTTCTAGTCCAAAAAGAGTTTTCTTAGGATTTAATGATATACCATATTTTCTACACTTAATGAAAACTTGTCTCAAATGATCCAAATGTTCATTATCTGATTTAGAAAAAACAGTAATATCATCTAGATAAATAACCAAAAATTCATGTATTTCCTTAGAAAAAGCTATGTCCATAGCCCTTTGAAAAGTAGCTCCAACATTCATCAAACCAAAAGGCATTTTCACATACAT
The DNA here is from genome assembly GCA_034641835.2 of Pinus albicaulis. Taxonomy (NCBI): domain Eukaryota; kingdom Viridiplantae; phylum Streptophyta; class Pinopsida; order Pinales; family Pinaceae; genus Pinus; species Pinus albicaulis. The sequence continues at coordinate 1,293,737,554 of CM076583.1, read as the reverse complement.
GAAAGTGCCCCAAGGAGTGGTAAAAGTTGTTTTAGGTTGATCTTCTTTTTGAACAAGTATCTGTTTATCTCCTGAGAAACCATCTAATAAAGAAATCCTAGAAGATCCAACTACCCTTTGTAAAATATGATCCATCTTGGGTAAAGGGTAATTGTCTTTCAATGATACTTTATCGAGATTTCTAAAATCTACACATAATCTGATTTCACCAGTTTTCTTTCTTGTAGGTACTAAGTTAGAAACCCAATCAGAATATCTGATTGGTGCAATGATTTGGGCTTTATACATGTGTTTAACTTCTTTTTCAATCAATGGTAATAGGACAGGATTGATCCTCCTCAATTTTTGTCTAAATGGTTTCTGACTATATTTTATAGGAATCTTGTGTTGAATGATGTTGTTGTCATATGCTTTTAAATCTTTGTAAATCCATGCAAAAACATCTTGGTATTCCTTTAAAAGTTCAATACATTTTTATTTTTCTTGAGGGGCTAAAATTTTTGAAAATTTGATCATTTTTGGTTTTGTGTCTGTACCAATGTTACATTCTTCAATGTCAGACTTGACTGGTTCCATTTTAGGCTTTTTGGGCACATCATTTGAACCAAAAAATTCCTCCAAAGGAGTTAATCCCTTAGGTAAAAAATTATCCTTCAAATCTAGCATTTCAATTTCATCTTCAATTATCTCCTCTATATCTACCTTTTCTAAGTTATCTATGTCAGATTGAGTAAATACAGTGGGTTTGGTAAGTTTATGTGCATATAAGTTATTTATTTTACAATTATCATCTAAATCTATATTACATTCAGAATCTAAATTACCATCAGTGTCTATTATACAATTTTGAAATTCATCCTCACTATTCAAAAAATGGTAAATCTGTTCATCTTCAGAGAAAATTTGTCAATATTTAGCATTATCAGGGACAATGGGTCTATATCTAACTTCAGCAGTATATCTATGTGTTGTTTGAAAAGGTAAGTTACATGTACTGGCAAAAGTTGCTAGGAAATGTGCTTGCAAATTTTGTTTTCTTGGAATAGTAGCAAACTTACATTCTAGTAAATCATCACATAAATCAACTGTTGCATCTCTATATCTGGCTAGTCTAGGATTATGAACAGAATAATATCCATTTACTTGTTTAATGATTAACTCTGAATCTCCCATAATTAAAATCCTTTGACCTCCTGAATTTTTTATGATTTGAAGGCCTAAGATAAGAGCCTCATACTCTGCCATGTTGTTGGTGCATCTAAAGTTGAGTCTAAAGGCATGTCCTTACGAATGACTGGTCTCAATGTTTGTGATCCACACTCCAGCTCTTGCTCCTGACTTATTCATTGAACCATCAAAGTCTAAATGCCAAAGAGCTTGATGAAAAATATTATCATTGTTTGGTTTAGGCTTTATGTCAATTAATTCAGTTTGGATCTCATTATTATCTGAGTTACATAAAATGAAAGAATCTAGATCAGTTGGTGTTGAGTAAATTGGATAATTGATTGATCTCTCAGCACTTCTAACCATGTATTTCATTAGAGTTTCTCTATAAATTTTCTTAGGTTGTCCAAACATTGTTTTGGTGGCATAGCTCATGTCTAATTGTAGAGATCCCTGCAACTTAGCTCCCCATGAGCGAGAAAGAATCATACCATACTTTGGTGGGATATCAGCTACTACAATATCCATGACCATACTTTTACCGAGATACTGAACCAAATTGACACATAAGACTTTTATCAATCCTATGCATTTGACCTTGCTTGAATCAAAAGAGAATAAATCTTTATAAGGTTTTGTTATTTCTAAATTTAGAGTTTCCATGATGGCTTTTGGCATTAAGTTGTGAGAAGCTCCTGAATCTAACATTGCATTATGCAGAATTTGATCGTGAATAGTAAGACTTATATAGAAGGTAGGAACTGATCCATCTGAATGTTTACCATTAACATCTGGGCCAAAAATTAATTCATGTTGATCATCATTTAAATTAATAGAATCTTCACCAATATTCATATTCAAAGTTCCAGCAATTGTTGTTTTATACACATCATTCTTTACCAATTTTGACAAAGGAATTGGTATCTTTAACTTTGCTATTTCAGTTTGAATATTAAATGTTGGTTGAGATTTACTAATCTGAATTCGTTCATCTTTTGTGACAGTTATCCGAGTGGGTTTTTCAGGCATTTCAGCAGATGTATTCTTATCTTGAGTTGTCCTATTGTTCTTTGTTTGAGTTTCTTGATTCTTGTTGTCTTTAGTTATCTTTTCAGGGACAGATTCAGGGGGAGCAGGAGTTTTTTCAGACTTTGAACTTTCAACAGAAGGTTTATTGTTAACAATTTTGGGATTTACTGACTTGGAATCAGCAGGATTCTTTTTAGGATCAGGAATTGTTTATTTTGCTGAATTAGGGGCTTTGGTAGTGTTTGTCTTTTGATTATTACTAGAGTATTGGGCCACTTCTTCAGTGATGTCAACAATTTTTGGACTTGGCGCTTTTTTAGGACTAGGAGGATTGCAATTTTGCTTGTTTTCTCTAGGGAGAATTTGAAAAATCTTGGTTTTTGGAGCTTCTACATTCTTTTTGGTTTGATTTTGAGAATTTTTTTTTGTAGAAGGCTCAGTGTTTTTTCTATTTCTAAGGTTATACTATCTGTGAATTTCATTAATGCAAAAGCCATAACCTTGTTTGAAATCAAAGGATTCACTAGATTCTATTTTGAGTTGTTGAAGCTCAAAAAATTCTTGATCCTCCTGAGTGAGGAAATAGTGTTTTCTTCATCTATCCCCATTACTATATTGATGTCATCCTCATCTTCATCATCATTGTTTTGAGAAATTTCAGCATAGTTCTCTTGGAATGGGGGCCTAATGTTTTGATCTGGAGAAGTTTCTTTACCTTTTCCAGGATTTTTGTTTTTTTCTGTAGTTGGGATTTCTGATTTGTGGATGGTTATCCCATTGTGGTTTTTTCTCAATGTTGTCTAATCTTTCAACTACTCTTTCTAAAGTTTTAGCAAAAAAGTCAAATTTTCCATCTGAGTTTGATGTTTCTTCTTTGATTGTGACTCTTCTTTCATTCCTAAGTCTGGATTTTCTAGCTATAATATTAATTTCTACACTAACAGCATCTAATTGCATTTGTTCTAATGTTTCAGCATCCCTTTCTCTTAGTTGGTATGCCATATATGGATCAAATCCATCAGGGAATTTAAGAAGCACAGAATATGGTGTAGGTTTAAGATCTGCAAAAATGGAATTATAGACACTGTTGTATCTAGCGCAGTAATCCTGAACAGACTCATTAGGAGCTCTTTTTAAAGAATCAAATTCAGATAAAATTTGCAAAGGGTTCTTTTTCTTTTCCCATTTATTTAGAAATGCTCTATGAAATGCAGCTAAATCAGATATACTACCGACAGCTAAATTTTTAAACCATTTCTTAACTTCCCCAGTTAAAATTTGAGCAAACAACCTCACTTGAACATCTGATTCATCTATTTCATAGATTTCACAATAGTCTGGCATTCTAGTAACATGTTGTCTAGCAGTAATTTGTGACAGACCATCAAATAAAGGTATATTTTTCTGATAATCTTGGAGCATATCATGAAGGTTTTGAGGCAAAACAAGAGGATCATACCTAGCAACCATGGCTTGGATTTTTGCTGAACTAGGAGGTATAACAGTAACTATAGGAGCAGTGTTGGATATGATAGCTGATGATGTAGTGCTTATAAAAATAGTGGATACAGTGGATTGAGGGTATGATGGAAATAAAATCCTAGGCTGCAAAGGAAACTAAGGAATAAAAGGTTTTGTGGATGAACTGACAATGGAGTCTAAAAATGAAGTGACAGCATACAGAGTTGAATCTACTACTAGAATGATTGTTGTGTGCAATTGAGAAACCGGAGGCTTAAAGTGAGATAAAAAATGGGCTAATTTAATAGCTTCATTAACGTCTTTAATCCGTGTAACATTAATCCTTTCTACTTGATTTTGAGTTTCAGATTTATCTGATTTTCTTTTTGCTGAAATAATATTCTGTTTTGTTTTCAAGAAAGAAGTAAAAATAGGATCTATTATAGTATCTTTTAAATCAGTTTCAAATTTAACTCTAAACAATGATTGTTCAAATTTGAAATCAATATCAATATCAGTTAAACTCACTAACTCTTTGGGTAAAGAATTAGCTTTTCTTAAGGGCACTTCAGCTTCTAAATTGACAATTTGTTTTTTCTTTTTATTTTTTCCAATCAGTTCTGGGTTATCTACTATAACTGCGGGCTTAGGATCCGGGTTAGACCTAGTATAGTAAGTTTTCCTAGAAGCCAGAATGACTATTTATGAATACCCACAACCCTTAAAACTAATCTTAAAGTAAAAATATAGATTAAAGATCTTCCTTTAAGACTAATTTTAAAACTGGAGATTGGTTAGATCCCCAGTATGGTCGCCAGCATGTTATCACCCTAGTAATTTCTAAATATTGTGGGCTTTTGATTTTTAGTTTTAAGAAAACTAGGGGTAACCACAAACCTACTTTGGAAATTTAGGATCTAGCCTTCCTAAATTTCAGAGAGGGCTCTCTCTTTATGATTTAACTTTGTTTTTGTTTAATATTTTAGGCTAGTTATGATAGTTCAATTTGGTTTTGGTTTTGAAATATTTGGTGGAAAATAAGATTACTTGAAGACAAATTAAAGAGGGATCTACTAACCCATTGGGCTATGGAGTCAAATTCTAGCAAACAGAACTAGACGGCAAGGCCAAAATGATGCTAATGTATTCAGGGCAAGGTAGATAACCCTCAGAGATTTGGATAGATTGTTTTGATGAGATGACTTGCTTCGGGATAAAGGGAAATGAAGAATCCTTTGATTCGGAAAAAGAGGAAGGAGGCAAGGGTCAAACGGGACTAAGAGAAATTAAGAATTCCTAAATCTGGAAATCAGCAGAAAACATTTAAATGATTAAGTAGTTAAGACAGGGAGTTCTAACACTAGTCCTGAAGTAATACCTATTTAATCATTAAGATTGAACAAAATATATGAAATGTATGTAACTCATAAAGTAAAAAATGACAAGATAGATACACTTTACTTTTTCAAATTGTCGCATGAATCCTGAATTATGAAGTCCAATTGGAAATTGTCTAGACTGCTGCTTTGAAATCAACACATATGAGCCTCTAACGTACCAGCAAAATGTCTATCATGTTCTTAGCATTTTTATTCCACACTAAACACTTCATAAACTGAAGTATTTATACAAAATGTTTATTACAAATATTCTATAGAAATCTAGGAATAACTCTAGGAAATAAAAATATCTTTACACATTAAGAGAGACAGCTGCTTAACAACTTAGCAAGTTGTCCTCTTATCTAGAAAAAATAGTGATATCTTATCTAACAAAAAATTATTTGTTTGAGTAGCTGTCCATGCTTGCTGGCACTTTTGCAAATATCTTTTGAAAGATGACTTCATGGATACTCTTTCCACTTATACTCTTTGACCCTGTACTTTATCTCTGATACTCTTTCACGCTGTATATTTAGCATTTCACTGCTTTAAAAAATTAAATTATAGCAGATAAATCAGCTAACTGTCATTTTTATTTTTGATACACTTTGACTTTGGCCTTTCACCCTGATACTCTTTAAACTAATACTTTGACATTCAATTGTTGTAAACAGAGATTTCTTAGTAGTAAAAATTCAAGATCAAGTACTGTGTCATTTTTTCTTCTCAAACTGATTTCTTCATTTGCACTATCTTTCATTGTTTGCCTCTTTGCTACTATAATAAATCTGTGAAGGTCTGTATAATTATATTCATTTCCTTCCTTTCTTAACAAAGATGTCTAGAAAACAACTGATAGAGGCTGGCCCTCTATATTCATCTTCTACAGTGCTATAGGAAAATGATCTCCTTATGAAAATAAGAACAAATGGAATAAATAGGAGGAATATCTAAACACCCCTTCAGTGGGTAGCTTTGTCAACTGGTGGTGTATGGAATCAACAATGAATCTGGAAAAATCAAAGACCACAGAAGGAGGCTCTCCAGAGGATAGAGTGGATAAAAATCCAAGGATAGATTCATTAGTAAATTCATTAGTAAAGTATCATGAGATAAAGGATAACATTGAAATAACATGTCTAAAACCTTTGGGAACTTGGAAGTGGAATATGGAGGATTCAACTTTGGGATATCCATATGGCTGGGCATGAAGTTCTGGAAAATCATGAATCTTTTAGGGAAATCTAACCCTAAATATAATTGGGTCAGGGCTTCAATGGATAATGGCACTGCCCTAGGGTCAAATTATAACTGCAACATTTCATTGATTGACTCAGCAGTGATAGAAAAAAGGATTTCCCTGTCATTATTTACAATGGATCTTTGATCTGGGACATAATACTGTTGGCATAGTCTTACCAAGTCCTGACTAGGGTGTGTTAAGGGGATTACAAACTTGGGTATATTTGTATCCCAGAGAGGCATTTCTTCTTTGTCAAGGAACTTTTCATGACACCAGTTATGTACTTCTAATAGATTGAATTCCACTAGAGGGTCTAAAATTTTGTACTCTACATCAACCAAGGGAATGACTTCTTCAATGGACACTGGAGGTTGAAGAGGATTTACAGTGATAGCAGGAGTAGATTTTGGGGTTTTTACTCCTTCAGAATTGGGAGGTTTGGATCCTCCAGTTTTAATAGGTTTAGATCCTCCAGCCTTAGGTGTGCTCTGTTTCTTGGTCATTTTTAGATAACTAAAGAAAGATTATACTATTTGCAGTAGTTGAATTCGTAGAAACAGAGGATATTTAAGCAAATCTTTGACAATTTAGGAATCTGGGATCTGAGGAACAGTTTAAGACAGAAAACACTAGTTTTCTGAATGGATAAGACTGAGAAAAGGGATTTTTAGGTAATCTGTTGATTCAAAAAGCTTTTCAAGCCGTGGAAGTGATTTATAGGAATTAAAAACTAAGGATTCGGCTTTAAAAAGAGGCTTTTGAGACAACAACAGTTTCTGGGGAAATTTTGACAGAGTTTTCCCTGATTTTTAGCATTTTAGGACAAATTTATATGGCTAATTTCTCTTTTTCAGGTGTATTTTAGTGTAAATGACTTCAATTTTGGATTTGCAGGTTTGAATAGCCGAAGAATACTTGAACTGCAGGTATTTCGACAGTTGGATGGGTTTTGGAGATGCTTCTACTTGAATTTGGAATTTTGTTGATTTGTTGGAGCCGAAATAGTGTACTTTGTTATGTCAGCAGGGTATCTTGCTGTGAAATCTGAGCTTTCATGCATAAAATAGTCTAATAGAGGTTTAAAATCAGGTCTTGGAAAGCTTTAAAGGGAAAAGTGGAGTTTGTTTATCAGTCAGGAAGCAAATAATAACAATAAGATTTATAAACAAAGGTTTTAATCTTTATGCATAAATCTTTAAAAAATGTCATTAATGCAAGTCAAATCATAGGCGAGAGGTTGTTTTCAGCTTTTGACTATGAAAACCATTAGTGGGTTTCACGTTGGCAACAAGAAGTAAGTGGTATTCCCTAAAATGAACGTGATGCAATGATCAAACGCCACATCACAGGGAGCGGTTTCGCGAATACAACCTATTTCACGCAACTTTTGGCTTGGGATCATCATTCATGTTTAGAGCGCGAATTTCATCGTCCACCGTTAAGATCTGAGAAATGGGAGCGAACGGTCTGGATGTGATGGGAAGGTGTAGGGAAAAGTTATATGATGAGGCCGAGTGTTGCTATTGCCTAAATCTACCCGAGGCTGAGGAAGGCGAGATTTTAGGAGTAACATCAAACCACGCTCAGTCTGGTAGTTAGCCCTACCAGATCAGGAGAGGGCTCTCTCCGGGTCAATCTCAGCAAAGATAATCAATAAGGCTTGAGATGACTTGAAATAAAGGCTGATTTTAGGCTAGGTATATAAGTAAAAGAGTTTGATTTTGACTTTAGGGTTTTTGTTGGAATCAAAGGGAAAGGCAGTTTTGGGTCCGGGGATGAGGCCTAGTTTTTGCAGAGTTCTGAATGGGGCAAGGAAGGCAATTGTTTTGATGCTTTGCATTGAATGAATGGATAGCTCAGACCGGGGAAAAGCTGAAAAGGGAAATATGCTTTCAAGAATCCTCTTCAAACAGATGAAAACATGGAAAATTAAACAAAACTCAAGGCAGAGCAAAGCAATCTAATGAATTCCACCTTTATCACTCATTTGTTTAATTTGAGAAGAAAGTAGAAGGGAAATGATACACATAAAACATCAGTGAACTTACAATCGAGAAAACACACCATCAAAACATAGAACCACATGGATCCCAAAGTCTTTATAGCCCGGGTTTTTCCTTTGCGAAAATTGCGGAGATGAAATGTCCTAATGAAGTGCAGCGATCCAGTGTTAACCTAAAAATAGTATTTGAAGAATTACAAGATATAGACAATCCTAACGCATCCCCATGCCTCAAAGGGTCGAGCTCACCATTCTAGGAGCTGTTTCAACAAGATCTAAACTAAGAACCGGAAAATAGGCAATGAAACAGCTTGCCTCTATAAAATAGAAAACTGATTCATTTAGTTACATTTCACTTTTTGGTGAATGAATCTACTTGGATGAGTAAAAATGTGCCAAAATTACATCAAAGTCATGAAATTACATCAATTTACATCAGGAGTTTCACATTTGGAGATAAAAAGTCAAATTGGCCAAAACTAGGCGAAAATCTAAAGCATTGAGTGAAGATTAGGCTTAGAATTTCCCAATGCGCCCACGCACAATCTCCCATTTAGCCGCCACTTTGAGTACGATTTCCATGATTTTGAGGATTTCACGAAGTCCAAATTGAGCATAGGATAGCTCGTTGGAAATCTCTACTTTTGTCTACCAACCCAAGTAAGATTTCACAGATTTGGTTGCCCATTTTCCTCCAAGTGGAAATCTCTAACATTGTTTTATTATTGTCCAAGTGGCCAGGCCATTTAGGTGTTTTTGACCCTTCAAGCAACCCAAAACTTGTCAAAATCCTTAGGTAATGAATAGGAATGCATAAATTTTGATGAAAAATCAAAAAATACAAAGTTTTCCTAAAAAGGAGCTGCCAATTATAAGCGCGCACCAAGTGCCGCTACGCGTCGAGCAGGAAAATCTGTTTTAAGGCCAAAAATTTCAAAATTGACAAAAAGTCTCCCAAATTTCTTGAAATTTGGGCTGAATTTCCACCATTAAGTGTTATTCTGGGCCAAATAATCTTCGGCCAAAATTTGGAGTCCATCATGCCTTTTACGACGCTTTAGTGCCCTTTTTAGTCTTGCTTTCAGGATCTTGATCCTCGCTTTGCAAACATGATTTCGTGCCCAATAATGGTTCTTAATGTGCCTTAGCATGTTATTTTCCTTGTTTGCCTTATCCAATAGCTTCTCAAGATGATTATTGACCCTCTCAAGCCAAGTCTCTTTATCAGCCTCAATCTCCCGCTCAATGGATGTCATCTCGGTTTGGCTTCTTTGGGCAGCTTGCCAGTTCTCACGGATGTTTCGCAACTCCATGATTGTTTTCTGATCTTCCAAATATTTGTTTCGCTGCTCTAGGTAATTTATGATGCATTTGTCTCTCTACAATTTGACGGTCAATGTGTCAATCTCTGCCTTCTGCTCCTGAATAGTCTCTCTCAACTTTGAGCTTGGAGAGCTCAAATCCTCATCAATCAGTATGAAACCTGTGTCTTGGCCTCCTGAAGGGCCCTCATCCTGCATAGGCCTCTTACCTCTGTCCTGTACCTGTACCTGTACTATTGATGACGGCAACAAGACCCCTTCCACCCCAGGTGGATACAGTACTCGCCGGGCTACTGCAAATAATCCTCGAGTGCCTCTCTGATAAGTGACATATGTCGGCACACTAGTAGTCTCTACCTCCTGACCTCCATACTGATGTGAAGGTTCACCTGCATCATGGACAACCTCCGGAGGAACTTGAGGAGCTGTGAAGAAATCATGGGAAATGAAATCCTCCCATGAAATACCCTACAATCCAAGCTGATGTACAACCATGATCTTGATGAGTGCATAGTGATAAATATTGTTGTACTGCTGCTTTGGAGTTTTCTTCTGCACAAGAGTGGTCATTCTCGCAATATTCCGGCACATGAAATAAGGTATGTTCATCATCCTCACTCTGGTGAAATGCATCAATAACCTGATGTGGTAGGCATAGAGGCGTGAAAACCGGCCCTCACAATTGAAATATCTGATAATGAGTTTCATTAGAGGCGCATAGGATTCCTTTAGGAACCGGAATGGGAACACCCTGCTGAGTTGCCTCACAAAGCTAGGCCTGATGTATGGTTCATAATGCACTATGTCCACCTACTGTCTTTTGTTCCACCGTTCACCCACATTCAGTATTCCGGTTGCTTGGCTTGATTTCGTTGTCAAGTGAAATTTTATGAGGTTACTGACCATCATGTAAATGAAATACAAACAAGCAGGCCAACTCTGATGATAATGAATCTAGCAATCATTTCACAAAGCGATAGCATAGGCATTGTTGAAACATGCAGCAAGTGGACAAGCATAGATTGATCGATAGGGTGGGCTCCTCTCTCACATGTCTGCCACCTTTACGAGGCCTTCTAGGTGCATGTAGCTCAGTGGTGGAATCACTATCTCGGTCATATGATGTATCAGTGTCTGTCTCCATGGTTTTCAAGGTCTATGCAAGGTGTATGCTGGCTTGTATGAGATGAAAATGAGAATTTGGGTGTTTTTGTTTTAATTTCCAAATGTATGGTAGTATGGGAGGGACCGTGGGGAAATAGGGGAGTAGGAACAATGAAGTTTTGTCAAGCGGAATTTGCCTTTTGAAAACTTGTGATTTGACAAATGTAGAGACAAGGGACAACCACTTGATTTTTAGGATAAACTTGGGATTGGGGGGAACTTTTACAAATGGGATAGGGACAATGGGAATGAGATGGTATGAGTGGCTTTAGGGATTTAAGGGAGATAGGGGAATGGACTGTAGTGATGAGGTTACAGTGAGGGGGAGTAACAACAAGGTGGGGAATGGAGTATTTGGCACCATAATCAATTTTAAAACTTCAGCTTCAAAACCCTAAGGAAGAAATTTTTCAAAAAAATGATAGGGTTTGACCTTTTTGTATTAAATTCTCATAATCCATCTTCAAACATTTTTAAATGGAAACTAGAGGGTCACATGAACTTACTTGAGCAGAAAAAACCGATTCAATTTGAGTTTTAGGAAGCAATGGCCAAAAATTTGTGTTGTATGTCCTGTGCGTCGCGACCATTGCCCAGTGTGTCGCGCCCTTTCTATGCGCTGCGACAGTTCAAATTTGCACAGTGAAGAGCGGCTCTATGCACCGCGATAGTTGCCCAGTGCGCCGCGCCAGCTAATTTCACCACAGTTCGGCCTCCAAACCTATTTCTTCACTCCTCCATGATTTCTCTTGGCTCATTGATGTCTTTGGTATGCAAATGGAGTTTTGAATTTGGAAAGATCTTATATATACCAAAGATTTTAATTTTTGATTTGAAAACCCCACTTTCTAATGTTCGAAAACTTTGGCACTTTTCAAATGAACTATGTTTTGCTTGCTTTTTCATTTTTGGACTGAATGATGAGTTTCTTGTCTATTTTGCAGGGATGGATGGCATAGAGTTTTGGCAAAGGCGACCAAGGTTGCCGATGGAGCATTATTACAACTGAAGAACTCAAAAATTACATTGCATTCATTACAAACGGATAAAATAGACAATTTTTCTTCAAAACAGAGTTTTGAAGAAAAATCATTATCAAGCATTATGATGATGAAATTTTTGCACTGATACCTTATTTGAAGCTTCCTCATATGCCTGCTGGCCATTATTATGCATCTTGAGACCTAATTGAAAAAAACCCTAGACCTAATGAACCTAAAAACCCTAAAATGACTCTTTGCCAAGGCTGAGACCAAAAATGACTGTAAATGATTTTGATGAATAGACACGGACCAACAGGTAAAAGACATGAGGGACGTGAGGGAGAAGACCCTACCGTCAGATGATCCATGCTCCTAATGGAATGCAGCTGACTGAATTAAGTGAGACACCTAAAATGAAATGCAACAAGAGAAATTTTATCTCTGACGGAGGGATGAAAATACCGACTCTAACATTGGCTGCAATGGGGATGGTAGCTCCTTGGAGGTGCCAAGAACTACAAATTTTTGGGAGAGTAGGTAGTGCCTTCGTCCATTGGGCTATGGAGTCCATAACTTCGAAAAATCAACACAAGACTCTTGACTCAATTTTATTAACTGAAAATTAACTCAAACCGACTCAATTTTTAAACCAAAATGACTGAAAGACGTGACTCGACAAAATCAAACCAAAGCTGAAATCAATCTTCAGAGTTATAGCCTTCACCTCGGGCCCCAAACTGAAGAAAAGATCACAGCACACACTTGCAATGAAACTGAAATAAACTGATATGTACAATGAGAATGTAAAATAACATAAAACATTTCAGAAATGATACCGCTTGAGCAGCCGACCATTGATCGGCCCTCCTGGACAATCTTGCCCGTTCATCTCTTTCAGAAGAAAATCATTCTGACCCTGATAGGCAGTAATTTTAAAGGGTCCCTTCCAGTGATTTTCGAACTTACCATGCTTACCCTTTTCCTCGTTTCTTGCATCCCATTTCAGCACCACTTCTTCCAATTGAAATTTTTCCGCCTTTGCTTTTCTGTCATATATTTTCTTAATTCTCTCTTGCATCTTGAACGTGTTTTGGAAAAATTCTTCTCTAGTCTGCTGCAAATGGATCATTTGATTTATCCTCCTTTGCATATGATCATCTTCATTGCCCGCTTCCTGCAGAAGTTTGACCACTGGAACTGCGAGAGAGGTAGGAAATACCATGTCAACTCCATATACTAGCTCAAAAGGGTACATACCAATGGATTTCTTCTGACTCACTCTGTCTGCCCAAAGTGCATTAACCAAATTCTTATGCCAACTTTTCTTGTTTATTTCCAGCAGATTTTTAATAATGTTGACCAAAGATTTATTGGAAGACTCCACCAATCCGTTGCCTTATGGATGATAAGCGGTTGAGTGTCCCAAAATGATGTGATACTTGTTACAAAACTCAACCATTCTTTTTTATTTGAAAGCTGCTGCGTTATCAGTAATTAACTTATTTGGGCAACCAAAGCGAGACAAAATATTATTCTCAAGAAACGAAATTATTTCTGAATTCGTAGCTTCCCTGGTGGGAATTGCTTCAATCCATTTTGTGAAATAATCTATCGTTGTGAAGATCCACCTATGTTGAGCTGAAGAAGCAGGATGGATCTCGCCAATGAAATCCAAACCCCACTGCTGAAAAGGAGCACTTACCTCAATGGGCTTAAGCGGAAAAGGCTGCAATTTCTTCCTCCCTTCAAAAATATGACATTCATGACAACTTTTGATCGTCTTATACACATCAGCAAAAAGAGTTGGCCAATAATATCCCGCTCTCAAAATTTTTTTGGTCGTTGTTTTCCAGAAAAGGTGACCCCCGCAATCTCCCTTATGAAAATCCTCTATAACCTGCTTTGCTTCTTCTTCAACCAAACAATTCAGCAAAACACCACCTGGATCTTTCCAATAGAGTGCATTGTTCAAAATACAAAACTTGGCAGCCTTCAATTTCAGTGTTATACTTTTTTTTTTAGCCATTCCTGGTGATGGTGACGAATTTTGGAGCACATATACAATATCTGAATACCAAGGAGAATGAACAAAGATTTCTGATACCTGAATTAGCATACTTTCTTCATTTTCCTCGGACATATCAGCAATGAGATTAATGTCCAAGGCATGTAAATTTGATTCAGCCATTAGCTTAGCCAGCCCTTGGCCTTTGATAAGCTTTGTAGGCTTTATCTCCACATCATACTCCAACAAGGCACCAATCCATTTGCCTCGTCTTCCTTCCGGATCTGTTTGCACTAAAACATCCTTAATAGCAACATTAGGAACATAAGCAAGAATATGAGAATGCATAATATATACTCAAAAATATTTCAACGCTTTCACTAAAGCAAGAGCTTGCTTTTCAATGATGTTATACTTTAAGGCTGCATCTCTTATGGTTCGGCTAAAAAAAGCAATTGGTTTTTCATGCTGATCTCTTTTCTGCATCAATACTGCTTCCATAGTATGCTCTGAAGCAAATGAAAACAAAATAAAATCCTGATTATAATTCAGGCTGATCAAAACTGGAGCTAAAGAAAGAGCCAACTTTGCTAAATTGAAAGAATTTACAGCCTCCTCAGTCCACTTCACTATGCTATCCTTCTTAAGCATGTTTGTAATCTCTCTTAGATGTTCGGCAAGATTAGGCACAAAGCGGCGTAAGAAATTCATCTTACCATTGAATGATTGAATCTCCTTTTTGTTTCGGGGAAGATCAATTTGCTGAATAGCTTCTACTCGAGCTGGGTCAATGCGGATGCCATCCTTTGATATTATGTGACCAAGAAGTTTGCCCTCATCCATGGCAAACAAACTCTTCTTTGGATTGAGTGACACACCATACTTTCTACATCGCTGAAAAACAATCTTCAAATGGTAAAGGTGCTCTTCGTCAAAATTAGAAAATACTGTCAAATCATCAAGATACACAACTAGAAAAACATATTTCTCATTTGCAAATGCGATATCCATTGCCCACTAAAATTTCACACCAGCATTCTTTAAACCGAAAGGCATTTTAGCATAATGGAAATTTCCCCACGGAGTGGTGAATGTTGTTTTGTCTCTATCATCCTCATGGACCAGAATTTGATTATACCCGGAATAACCATCGAGTAGCGACATACAAGATGCTCCAACTACTCACTGAAGTATGTGATCCATTTTGGGCAACGGATAATTATCTTTCAAAGAAACCTTATTCAGATTCCTAAAATCAATGCATAAGCGAATCTCACCTGTCTTCTTGCGTACGGGCACCAAATTAGAAATCCAATCTGAAAACCTTATGGGAATGATGATACCAGCCTTGTACAACTAATTGACTTCCTTTTCTATATATTGAAGGTAGCAACTTCAGATTTATTCTTCTCAATTTTTTCTGAAAGGGCTTTTGATTTGGCTTGATTGGAATGGTGTGTTGAACTATGTTTTTATCATATGTCTTCAAATCTGAATAGTCCCAAGAAAATACATCAGCAAAAGATGACAACAAACTGATATACTTTGCTTTTACCTGTGGGGATAATGCTTTAGAAAATTTCACCATCTTTGGATTTTCAATTGATCCAATGTTCACATCTTCAACTCCCTTTTCGGTTGGCCGCAAGGTTGGTTTTCGAGCTACGTCATCTTGATCAAAAAGCTCCTCTAAAGGTATCAAACCTTTAGGAATGACATTATACTTTAGCTACAAAACTTCCATCTGATTGATTTGTACATCAGCCTCACCATCATCATGCTCTACATCAATAGCAGTGTCTTTGAATTTACCTTTGTTTTGCAGAAATTCATCAATTTCTTCGTCATCTTGAAACACTTGCCAATACCTTTGATTGTCCGGGACAGTCGGACGGTGCTTCACATGAATTTCAAATTTGTTACTTGAGTTCATCGAAATTTTCAAATTACTTGTTGCCTTTGCAAGTGCATCTGCAATACCATTCTGAATACGAGGAACACAAGTCAAAGTATAGTCTGAAAACAATTTCAAGATATCAAGAACTGCATTTCGGTAAGCTCGCATTCGAGAATGCTTAGCTTGGTATTCACCTTTCACTTGCTTGATAACCAATTCGAAGTCGCCATATACTGCAATCCTCTTAGCATTTAAATTTCTAAGAATTTTCATACCAGCAATCAAAGCTTCGTATTTTGCCTCATTATTTGAACAATCAAAAGCTAATTTATAAGAACAAACCCTTACATTACTCGGTACCTTGTTCGGGGCGGAAAAAGGACTGCGTACCCAAATGCAAATTCCAGCACCATCACTTCCTACTGCACCATCAAAATCCATGGTCCACAAACCATCTTCATCTTCTTCCAAGTGCTGAAATTTTGTTTTCTCTGTTATTTCTACTTGCTGTCCATCAATTTTTTGTTGCTGTCGAAAGGCTGATTGCTCAGCGGAATGTTCCTGTCTTTGTCTCTCTTTCTTTAAAACTTCTCTGAAATTTTCATTGATCTCCGAAATGTCTTCTACTTCAACTAATTGACTATTTACATCATTGAAACTATCTGAATACAAAACAAATGACTCTAAATCTGTATGTACATAATTGATTGGATGATTTACCGGTTTCTCCTTGCTAGTAATCATATACTTCATCTTTTGTTCCCGGTATAATTTCCTCATCTGACCAAACACAGGAATAGTAGCATAGGAGAAATCAAGCTGCAATGTCCCTTTAAGTTTTTCTCCCCAAGATCTGGAAAGAAGCATGTCAAATCTAGGAGTAATATCTGCCACAACCACATCCATTAAAACATTCTTAGTCGGAATCTGATCCAAACTGACCACCAAGTCTTTGATAAGCCCAATGCATCTTACTCTACTGGAATCGAAAGAGTAAAGATCATGATATTTCCTAGTGATATCCAATCCCAATTTCTCCATGATTTCTTTCGGCATGAGATTATGAGATGCTCCGGAATCAAACATGGCATTATGTAACACAAAATCATGCAATCTAAGGCTGATATAAAAAGGAGGCACATCACTATCTGGAGACTCACCATCCAGTGCTGGTCCAAATATCAACTCAGGTTGACCATATTCCACATTTACCATATCAGACATTGGATCGAAATTTAAAATCTTAGATACCTGACCCTTATAGCTGCTATTATTCATCAATTCATTCAAAGGAATGGATACTTTTAACTTAGCAATTTCACTTTCTAAGTTAAAAACTGAAGTTTTTTCTACCTCTTTGGCTGGAACATCCTTCTTTTCATCTTTCTCCCTCGACATATTTGGCTAATTAGATCTTTCATTTGCTAATGGGGATTTGCTAGTAGTGGGATCAGTTATCTCTTTTCCCTTCTCCTGTGCAACGGGTGAATCATTCTTTGGTTCTGAAACTTCCTTTCTCTTTTGAATTGGATTAATAGGGACATCTCTATTTCTAAGTGAATATTGACGCTGTTGGGCGGACAAAGCATTCATATAACCTCTCTGATATTCATCTGACTCTTCTTCAAGAGTTGTCTCATTTGCCAAAATGAAATCTTCGTCTTTTTGTATAGCTGAGCATTCAGAATACTCCTAATCTTCAGATATAAAGGTTGGCATATCATCAGGTGTAAAGAAGTGATTCTCTCCTCCTATTACATTATCTTCATCATCTAATTCCAGACCAAAAAAATTCTGTTGTAAAGGTGTCTTTACCTACTGTTGTATTGTTGGTTCTTGTGCTCACTGCTCTCGTTGTTTGATCCTGAATTGTGGTTGTTGCTGGCCACGAAAGTTAGTCTTTCTGATATTCGATTCGGGCTTATCAAGTGTTAATCTTTCAAACATATTTTCCACCTTACGGAGTACTTGATCTGAAGTGCAAACCTCTTCCTTTATTGCTACTTTCTTTTCAGCTTTCAATCTAGCTCTCTTGTCATTCAAATTAGCTTCAACACTGAATGCAATTTTCTGCATGTCTTCCAAAGTGGCCGGATATCTTTCTCTTAATTGATAGGCCATGTCTGGATCAAAACCATCCGGAAAATTAAGCAAAGCCGACCTCCTAGATGGCTTTATATCATCAGGAATTGCATTGTAAACCGCATTGAATCTAATACAATAATCTTGGACAGACTCACCAAAATTCCGCTTGATTTTGGTATATTCAAAAGTGATCTGAAGAGGATCTTTCTTTACTTCCCATCGATCCAAGAATTGTCTCTGAAGCTCAGGAAATGTATCAATACTTCTAGGCAACAAAGCTCTGAACCACTTTCTCACTTCACCTCCAAAGGTTTGCACAAATAATCTCATGGTCACATTTTCTGCATCAATCTCATGAAGGTCAAAGAAATCTGCTATTCTATCCACATGTTGCTGAGTAGGAACATTTTGAGGAGTGCCATCAAACAACGGAATTTTGCTTTGATAATCAGCGGGCATGTCATCCAAGTTTTGAGGCAACACAAGGGGTGCAAATCGGGCAGCTATTGCTCTTGGTGGATTTACAATCGGAGTTGGAAATATAGGAGGAGTCAGAGCAGTTGATGTATGAGGTGTATGTGGTGTGGATGTAGGTGAAACTACTACAAAATGTTGGTCAGAAATAGATGGTGGCATGGGAATGGTAGTAATGAAAGGATGCTCGGTATGAATCTGTGAAACAGATGTAACTGCAAATGGCCCAAGAGTTTCAGATGCAGACTCTATAAACTCAGGAATATTTGTTGCCACAATGGAATTCTGAATATTCAAAATGTAACTGCCAATGGATCTATTAGCCTGTTCAATTTCAAGATACTTGATAAACTCTGGGTTTCTGACATTAGAACCAATAGCACTTTCAGACTTCGTCTCAAACAACGACAACTCAAATTGTTCATCAAATTCAAGATCTTCAAGGTACTCAAACACAGCGGGACATGAATGAGATTTAAACAGAGGAATCACAGGACTTTCTCGACGAAGAATTCTTGAAATAAGATTGGGATTTTCATACACTAGAGGTGGATCGGGATCCGGATTTTCTCTAGTATGTCTTCTGGAAGCCAGTGTGTTAAATTATTTTCAAAAATCAAAAGGACAAAACCAACTTGTTCAGCCTATCAAATTCTAAACTCATCATCCAAAGTCTAGAATGATCTGATGTACTGGGGGAAATTTATAAATCAAGTGTCATGTTTACAAACTAGACCGGAGATTGACTCAAGCAGCATTTATCTACTTTCGCTAATGCACAGCAAGAGCGTTTCGAAGGCTACCTGGCATAACTTCAGGCTCCGTCTGTAGCTTATAAAAAAAATAACACTAACAAGCAAACCATTTTATTCCCCAGTATGGTCGCCACTATGTTATTGCCTAAATCTACCTCAGGCTGAAGGAAGGCAAAGTTCAGGGTAACATCAAACCACGCTCAGTCTGGTAGCTAGCCCTACCAGATCAGGAGAGGGCTCTCTCCGAGTAAATCTCAGCAAAGATAATCAATAAGGCTTGAGATGACTTGAAATAAAGGCTGATTTTAGGCTAGGTATATAAGTAAAAGAGTTTGATCTTGATTTTTTTGGTTTTGTTGGAATCAAAGAGAAAGGCAGTTTTGGGTTCGGGGATGAGGCCTAGTTTTTGCAGAGTTCTGAATGGGGAAAGGAAGGCAATTGTTTTGATGCTTTGGATTGAATGAATAGATAGCTCAGACCGGTGAGGAGCTGAAGAGGGAAAGAGGCTTTCAAGAATCCTCTTCAAACAGATGAAAACATGGAAAATTAAACAAAACTCAAGGCAGAGCAAAGCAATCTAATAGATTCCACCTTTATCACTCATTTGTTTAATTTAAGAAAGAGAAAATAGGAAGGAAGTAGTACACATCAAACATCGTGAAGCTTACAATCAGAGGAAACACTCCATCAAAACACTGAGAGCCACAAACTGAGAGCCACATGGATCCCAAAGACTGCTACAAACCCTGGTCTATTCCTTTGCCAAAATTGCAGAGATGAAATGTACAATGAAGTGCCAAGCAATCCCAAGTGTCCAACTCTGAAAATGACTGAAGAACTACAATATATAGACCAGCCTAACTCATCCCCATGCCTCTAGGGGTCGAGATAATCATTCTAGGAGCTATTTCAACAAGATCTAAACTAAGAACTGGAAGATAGGCAATGAAACAACTTGCCTCTATAAGATAGGAAACTAATTCATTCAATTACATTTCACTTTTTGGTAAATGAATCTACTTGAATGAGTAAAAATGTGCCAAAATTACATCAAAGTCATGAAATTACATCAATTTACATCAAGAGCTATACATATGAGGATAAAAAAGTCAAACTAGCCAAAACTAGGCGAAAATCTGAACTGCTGAGTGAAAATTAGGCCAAATCTACCAATGCGCCGCGCCTGAAAACTCTATGCGTAGTGCCACTTTGAGGCTGATTTTGAGGGCCTTCCCAAAGTCCAAATTGAGCGCAGGATAGCTTGTTGGAAATCTCGGCCTGTATACTTTCCAACCCAAGTGGAAGTTCTGAATTTGGTTGCCATTTTCCCCTCCAAAAATCAAATCTCCCAACACTGCTTCCTGTGTGTCCAAAAAGTGGCAGAAAGGTCATTTTTAGGGTGTTTTTGACCCTTCAAACAACCCAAAACATGTAAATATCCTTAGGTAATGGGTAGGCATGCATAAATTTTGATGAAAAATATAGAAATGCAAATTTTTCCTCAAGAGGTGCTACCAATTATAAACGCGCGCCAAGTGGCGCTATGCGTTGGGTAGGAAAATCTGTTTTAAAGCCAAAAATTTTAAAATTGACAAAAAGTCTCCCAAATTTCTTGAAATTTGCAGGCTGAATAATCCACCATTAAGCACTATTCGGGCCAGAAACTGACCAAAATTTCGAGTCTATCTCATGCCTTTTGCGACGGCTTAGTGCCCTCCTTAGCTTGCTTTGGATCTTGATCCTCGCTTTGCAAACATGATTTCGCGCCCAATAATGGTTCTTCATGTGCCTGAGCATGTTCTTTTCCTTGTTTTCCTTCTCCAACAGTTTCTCAAGATGAATATTGACCCTCTCAAGCCAAGTCTCTCTATCAGCCTCAATCTCCCGCTCAATGGATGTCATCTCGGTTTGGCTTCTTTGGGCAGCTTGCCGGTTCTCACGGATGTTTCGCAACTCCATGATTGTTTGTTGATCTTCCAATTGTTTGTTTCGTTGCTCCAGGTAATTTATGATCCATTGGGCTCTATGCAATTTGACGGTCAATGTGTCAATCTCCACCTTCTGCTCCTGAATAGTCTCTCTCAACTTTGATCTTGGAGAGCTCAAATCCTCATCAGTCAGTATGAAACCTGTGTCTTGGCCTCCTGAAGGGCCCTCATCCTACATAGGCCTCTTACCTCTATCATGTACCTGTACCTGTACTGCTGATGATGGCAACGAGACCCCTTCCACCCCAGGTGGAGATAGTACTCACCGGGCTGCTGCAAATAATCCTCTAGTGCCTCTCTCATAAGTGACATATGTCGGCACACTAGTAGTCTCTGCCTTCTGACCTCCATACTGAAGTGAAGGTTCACCTGCATCATGGACAACCTTCGGAGGAACCTGAGGAGCTGTGAAGAAATCATGGGAAATGAAATCCTCCCATGAAATACCCTGCAATCCAAGCTGATGTACAACCACGATCTTGATGAGTGCATAGTGATAAATATTGTTGTACTGCTGCTCGGGAGTTTTCCTCTGCATAAGAGTGGTCATTCTCTCGATGTTCCGGAACATGAAATAAGGTATGTTCATCATCCTAACTCTGGTGAAATGCATCAATAACCTGATGTGGTAGGCATACAAGCGTGAAAACCGGTCCTCACAACTGAAATATCTGATAATGAGTTTCATCAGAGGCGCATAGGATTCCTTTAGGAACCGAAATGGGAACACCCTGTTGAATTACCTCACAAAGCTAGGCCTAATGTATGGTTCATAATGCACTCTGTCCACCTACTGTCTTTTGTTCCAATGTTCACCCACATTCGGTATTCTGGTTGCTTGAGAAACAATTTCCGGTGTCAAAGTGAAATTTACACCAGCAAGGGTTACCTGGCCATCATGTAAATGCAATATAAACAAACGAGCCAACTCCTGATGATAATGAATCCTAGCAATCATTTCACAAAACTGATAGCATGACTGTTGTTGGAAACATGCCATGGAAAGTGGGCAAGCCTGCAATTCATTCGATGAGGTGGGCTCCTCTCTCACATGTCTGCCACCTTTACGAGGCCTTCTAGGTGCATGTAGCTCAGTGGTGGAATCACTATCTCGGTCATATGATGTATCAGTGTCTGTCTCCATGGTGTTCAAGGTCTATGCAAGGTGTATGCTGGCTTGTATGAGATGAAAATGAGAATTTGGGTGTTTTTGTTTAATTGCCAAATGTATGGTAGTATGGGAGGGACTGTGGGGAAATAGGGGAGTAGGAACAATGAAGTTTTGTTAAGTGGAATTTTCCTTTTGAAAACTTGTGATTTGACAAATGTAGAGACAAGGGACAGCCACTTGATTTTTAGGATAAACTTGGGATTTGGGGAAACTTTTACAAATGGGATAGGGACAATGGGAATGAGATGGTATGAGTGGCTTTAGGGATTTAAGGGAGATAGGGGAATGGACTGTAGTGATGAGGTTACAGTGAGGGGGAGTAACAACAAGGTGGGGAATGGAGTATTTGGCACCACAATCAATTTTAAAACTTCAGCTTCAAAACCCTAATGAAGCAATTTTTCAACAAAATGATAGGGTTTGACCTTTTTGTATTAAATTATGATAATCCATCTTCAAACATTTTTAAATGGCAACTAGAGGGTCACATGAACTTACTTGAGCAGAAAAAACCGAGCCAATTTGAGTTTTAGGAAGCAATGGCCAAAAATTTGTGTTGTCTGCCCTGTGCGTCGCGACCATTGCCCAGTGCGTCGCGCCCTTTCTATGTGCCGCGACAGTTCAAATTTGCACAGTGAAGAGCAGCTCTATGCGCCGCGCTCAGCCAATGCGCCGCGATAGTTGCCCAGTGCGCCGCGCCAGCTAATTTCACCACAGTTCGGCCTCTAAACCTATTTCTTCACTCCTCCATGATTTCTCTTGGCTCATTGATGTCTTTGGTATGCAAATGGAATTTTGAATTTGGAAAGATCTTATATATACCAAAGATTTTAATTTTTGATTTGAAAAACCCACTTTCTAATGTTCGAAAACTTTGGCACTTTTCAAATGAACTATGTTTTGCTTGCTTTTTCATTTTTGGACTGAATGATGAGTTTCTTGTCTATTTTGCAGGGATGGATGGCATAGAGTTTTGGCAAAGGTGACCAGGGTTGTCGATGGAGCATTATTACAACTGAAGAACTCAAAAATTACATTGCATTCATTACAAATGGATAAAATAGACAATTTTTCTTCAAAACAGAGTTTTGAAGAAAAATCATTATCAAGCATTATGATGATGAAATTTTTGCACTGATACCTTATTTGAAGCTTCCTCATATGCCTGCTGGCCATTATTATGCATCTTGAGACCTGATTGAAAAAAACCCTAGACCTAATGAACCTAAAAACCCTAAAATGACTCTTTTCCAAGGCTGAGACCAAAAATGACTGTAAATGATTTTGATGAACAAACACGGATCAGCAGGTACAAGACATGAGGGACATGAGTGAGAAGACCCTACCGTCAGATGATCCATGCTCCTAATGGAATGCAGCTGACTGAACTGAGTGAGACACCTAAAATGAAATGCAACAAGAGAAATTTGATCTCTGACGGAGGGATGAAGATACCGACTCTAACAGCGGCTTTATGCAATGACGCATTATAAATATAACAAAACCTTTGTAAAAATAAACTTTAAAACCAAGGTTTTAATATATAGAATGATTTATATATATGCGAGGTATAATGCAAAAGGTTTTATCGGGAAATGTTTATATATAAAGAGATTTTATATATATGGTTTAGAATGCGCGTGAGGCAGGATATGGAGTTAACCATGATTTAAACTAGGTAAAAGGGGACTTTAACCTGGGTTTAAGTCTTATGCGGGGAAAATAACGATGTATTTAGAAAGGCTTTGGGGGAATAAAGTTTAGTTTGAATTAAACTTTATAATAAGCGTGGAAGTATTTTATTTTATTATATATTTTATTAAACCATGAGGGCTTAATAACTATAGTGGGGCGGGATATTTAAATATGGTTAGTTTAAGACCAAAGAGGGTATTTTTTGGGTTTTTAATTTAACATGTGGGTAATTAACTTTGGTCTAAAATTTTATAATAGTGGGTTTTAAGGGCTATTTAACATAAAAGGGGTTATAATAATAGGATAAGGTATTTTATAAGGATTTAATAAATAAGTTAGAAGTTAATATAAGATAGGATAATGAAAACACCAAAATATATTTATATGACTAGGTAAAGTGATAATGTAAAAAGGCAAAGCTTTATCATTTATAATTTGACCACTTTAACCTAGAATATAATATTTTTGGAGGGTTTTTATGTTTTTATGAATGAAGAAAATTAATCAAAAGAGGATTTTATTTTTCATTGAGTAAAAATCTCTTTAGTTATGAACTTGAAGTGCAAATGGATGAATATAGGGTTAAGTGATGATAATTAGGGATTAACATAGGAATTCAACACTTTTAACTTATCAGTCATTGAGCCTTGGGTCCGGTCCCAACAGAAGTCAGAGAAATGCTCTGAGCCTCTTTGACTGAAAGTCTAGAATGAAAAATAACTATAGGGGAGGGGAAATTAGTGATTTTTCTTGGTGAAAAGGATTTACATGATTCTCCCACTTCTTTCTACTTACCCAAATTTTAATCTCACATTTTTTCTTCAATTTTTGCAGGTGCATTTGAGCTAGCAACCTTGAACATTTTATTCTTTTGAAAGCAATAAAAACTATCTAAATCTACCTTATATCATCCAAGGGCTCGGATTAAATTGATGAGCACCTCTTTATTCTCTACCTATCTACTAATTAGTCAGGATTAAACTGTTTGAATAATTTTTATTCACTATTCTACAACATTAAAATTGAAACATGATAAGTCAAGATTAAGCAGTTCAACTCATCATGGATTATGGAATTTATTGACACTCTGCCATAATCATCAGTAAAAAGTAGTGGCATTTGTACTTTCTCACTTTCATGTTTTATTTCTTTTTCTTTGGGTTATATTATTTTTTCTAAGTCCTTTGATCTTACTTTTAGGACTTTTACCCTCTTTTTGATTTTCTATTTTTTTATTTTTTACAAAATATGGGAAAAAAACTTGCAGAAAGCAAGGTATGTACATATTTTTACAAGAATATCATAAGTCAATTCCAAATTATGAATCATATACTTATAGGACCCTAACATTTCCTCAAGCAAGGCTTTAGCCTTTTCTGCATCTCTTTGTGCTTTGATACACTTCACCTCGTTGATGACTTTTTTGGTCTTCGGCTGTTGATTTTCTTGCTCAAGGAAGTAAATCACATACTTGACCCTCTCAAGATTATTTTGGAGGTCATTAATCTCAACCTCTTTACCTTTAATTTCTTCATTGGTGATTTTTCATTCATCCTCCTCACCTAGGTCAACCAACTGAAATTCTTGCTGTGTCTCATGATTGTCCTCCTCATCGTGAATGACTGGCTCTATCACCTATTCCTTACCTTTATTTACCTGTTGTGTTGATGAAGAAGGCATGGCCCCTTTCACTCCAAGTGAAGCAAACACATCCCTATAGCCTCTCTGATAAGTTTTGGGCAATGGCTCAACCTCGGCTAAACTAGCCCATTTTGCCTCAATGTCCTCATCATTTCTTGATGACTCAGAATCATGATGTGATGATGATGAAGGGTTGTAAAAAGGTGAAGAAGAAGGGTCAATGTGAGGTGAAGGTGAATGAGGGGAAGGGAAGTGTTGGGGATATGAAGGAAATGGGAATGTGAAGGGAGCCTAGGTTAGTGAAAACCCTAGGACTTAGGGCTATTAGGGATGAGATTTTTTAGGGAATGGGGATAAGGAAATGAGGGGATAGGGAAATGGGAGAATGCTTTTAGGGATGTGAGGGAGAGAGTACAAAGGTTTAGGGATTAGTTTGTAGGGAGTGAATTAGATTTTATTAAACATTAGGGATTATTTCTTTAGAAGTAGGTTCAAATTGACTTGAAGAAAAGATGATACATCAAATATAGGGTGAATTGGTCACTTATTGGTAAATGAAACTTTGAAGAACCCTTGTGAAAATATGTAGCATGAAATGGTGAAGTGACAGGCTAACAGAGGTGTTTTTAGCACTTCCTGGGTGAACGCGCAGCGACCAAATAAACGCATAGCGTCCCTCCTGAATGCACAGCACCGTTGAAGTTTCACTGAGAATTTTCCCAAACACGCAGCGTCCTGGTTAAACGCGCAGCAACCCTGTTTTTGCACAACTTCACTCTGAAACACGCAGCGCCAGGGAAGCACCTTTTGCATGCCACATTTGGAGGCCTTCCCGGCTTCCAAATTGGGCTCAATATAGCTCGTTGGAAATAATATCCTGTCTAATTTCAAAATATACCTTTGTTTTTATGATTAGAGTTGATACTCTTTGTAAAAAGTTTGTTTTCCAAAGACTGGTCAAAAAGTGTTGAATGAGGGTGCAGAAATGCAGAGTGTTGTTGCAGGCAACTTTTGGAGGCCTTCCTCATCTCCAAACTGAGATCATGATAGCTGATTAGAAATTTATATTTCTCTAGTTACAATTTGAATTATCAATCAAGTGATTTGGACAATCCATCTATGATAAAACTTGATTTTTCCAAGGTCACTCTAGAAGTGCAGCAACTCTCATGTGGCACCTATGTTTTTTACCTTTCTCTAAAACCATGACACTTGTGTAACATCTAAAGGAGGTTTTTCTTCCTTGATCTATGATGGAAAAAAACCTCTCTCAATTTTTTCAAATTCATCTTTTTTTGTTTAGAAACATAGTTTGAAGTGAAACTGGCCATATAAGTGGCAAATGACTTGACCCTTGGAATGATTTCTTAAAAAATGATGGAGACATGATCTTATGAGTTGGAATGGCCTCATACTTACTGATATGACCTAACTTATACCTCCTCTACTCAAATGTCTTGTTTCCATAGCAAACTCTAGCTCAATGGGAGAGAAAATTAGGGTTTAGTGCTTGTGAACAATGATGACTTGGGCACCCTTGGGAAAAATGATTAAGAAAACAAACCGATGTCAATGATAATGATGGATGAGGTGAAAGCAGAGTAAAATAAGGCAGGATGGGTGGGGATTTTCCAAAAACACAATTTTATTATATAATAAATAACATATTAAAGATTAGAAAACAACATACCTTCACTTTATCTGAAAAGTGGACAAGCTATGTATATTAAGAAGAGTGTGGCTATTGCTGCTAGATCATGGAATATGAAGTAAAAGGATATGATCTGCTTCTTATTTCTCTTGGTTGTATGAATTAAGGATGAGATTGGAATATTTATTGCTATAGTTGTTGAATTGAATCATGTTGCAAACTACTGAAATCATGTAGTCTTCATTCGTTCCCATTTTATGGCATAATTCTTAACTATGTAAATAAACGTGTCGATGTCAAACATAGAAAGAAATTGTTGGATTAATGGCCATTAATGTATGTTATTAACCAACATGATACTACTCACCATTGATGTCAATGAGAGTCAAGATACCGAAGTACATCTTACTAGGTACAAATAGATGTGTCGATGTCGAGCCACCTAGAAGATCTGACAAACAGGGGACATTGATGTATTCCCATTGTTTATTGGCGATAAAACTTGTCATTAAGGCATGCAAGCCTCAAGATACTTGAAATATCTCTAATATTGATCCCAGATGATGTGTCTGATTCGATGGTTCAAAACTTGTTAGAAGGGAGGCCTTAATGAATCCTCCATCATCTAACACGAGTGTACAATAATATTTTGAAGGACTATTGATGAAAATTTTGCATTAAAATGGGATTTATTTGAAAGAAAGGAAAATTAAAATGGGGTGACTCAAATTTGTAAGGGAGTATGACGATTGTGAAGGAAAATGAGTTTTTGGTAGTAGGGAGATGGATAGTTATGGATCGATTGTAGGCTTTGAATGAGTAGCATTGGTAAAACTGGTATTTTGTTTAGTATCAATGGCGTAATGGATCTTATTTGGAATGAAATGATCATGCTCTTCTGAAAGAAACTTGGTCTTCTCGTGCATATAGTGATCTTCTTTCATCGTGTCATGGAACCTGTAAAAACTTAGCACTTTTTCGGCAATAAAATGTAAGTATACCGCGAGAGAGAGAGGTGATCAGTCTCTCTTAATCTTGATATATACACAAAAAAACTCAAAAATAGTACTAATAAAACAAATTCAAGAAAAATTAAACACACTTTTACCTATCAAGAAGTGGTACCTTGGACAACCTGTCATTATTTTGTTCTTAATGTCTTTGTTTGATACCCAATTTTAGTGATTCAAAAACCAAGTTAAAGCAAATTCATATCACAAACATGCTTTTAATGATTTAATGTTTTTTCCAAGTCTAATTGCTATAAAATCCATAAACAAAATGACCTTTTTTTATTGTTTTAAATGTTAATGAAACCTATATCATCATGTAAATCTTCTTGATATCTTTCCAATGATGCTTGAATCACCTCAAATGGACATCGTATGAAAAATTTATGCCCTTCAGAAGTTTTTAGAAAGAAATAAGAAAGAAAGTATTTTTAACATCCATGAGGCTAAAAATAGCCTATGGGAAAGTAAAAAGAATTATGCATGAGTGCCATGTGGCAACACCAGTGAGTGCCTCGTGGATGTTAACATGGCGAGTTGACTGTTCAAGGTGACATGGTGGAAAACGGGGCAATGACTGTGTAATATTGATCAATAATACATTGCCACATGGACCAATCCAATGGTGCCACATGGTAGTGAAATTGTTGCCTAGTTAAGGATAGTCAGAATTATAGAATATTTAATAAATTTTAGATTTTATTAGAATTGAACTCATGATCTCTTTGTTACAAATTCAAAGGCTTACCAATAAGCCACAGTTCAAATTTGTGAAATAAAAGCCAAAAAAGTTAGTTAAGGTTAAAAATGATTAATCATTCTACAAATTTGGCTAATGAGACAACAATTTGACAAATGTCTACGAAAACAAAATTAAATATTTTTTTAGGAGAAAATCAAGTGTCTAAGTGCACTTGTCAATCAATTTCATGCCCCCAAAATATTTTATTTTCAATTGAACTCATCCTCTTTCCAAAAAGAATGGATCTCACAACCAATTTATTCTATAAAAATTGGGAAAACATTGAAGACACAATTCAAAAAAAATTACTTTTATTTTATTTTTTGTTGCAGGTTGCTACAAGGTGTGTTACAACAAAATTCGTGGGTCATTTTCTCACAAATTTTCCATTGGATTGAGATGAAAATTTTCATGAAGGTTCCTATGGTCATAATGCTTCTTCACATCGAAAATTAGATCGATCCAATTCTCGGATCTCGAGATATAATCAAAATTGTTGTAAAATTCAGAAACGATTTTATAACAAACTACAGATCGGATAGAGCTGAAATTTTTTATGAAGGTTCCTATGGTCCCAATTCTTCTGCACACATAAAATCATATTGATCCAATGCATGGATATTGAGGTATAATCGAAATGGTTGTAGGTGATGATCTTCATTTTCTGAAAAATCGTGAAGCGGATTGGGCTGAAATTTTCAGGGATTTTTCATCATAATATTATGTACTTCCTGTAAAACAATTACAATAACCCAATTCCTGGTTTGTTGGATATATTCAGTTTAATTTTTGCATTTTTTTTAAGAAAAGTAAATTATTTTAGCAAATTTTGAGATAGATCCAATTGAAATTTGGAGATTAAATTTTAAGTATTTTTAGAATGAATAATGAATTTAGGTCTCCTATTCGATTTTAGATCTATGAGTTTTATTACAAAATTTTACTTCAAGACTAACATGTTCAATTTCCATTTCTGATCTTTAAGATCTCACAAGGCGCAAGAAGAGAGCATACTCAGAAAGATTGAAGCTCCTTATTCAATTGGAATGTGAAATTTAAAAGGCAAAACACATGGATTTTATTTCTAAATTCAGATTGTGCTCTCAAACTCTATCTGTTCTCATCTTTTCTCAAATTTTCATTTTCTTTCTTCATCCTCTTGTAAATTATTAGTGAGTTGGGTGGCTCTTACTGCGCCATCAATAAAATAAAATTGCAATTAAAATGAAAACATCACAAAACATAATTTTATTAATTACCTACTCTACTTTACTAGAAATAGAAGAATTGATCAAGTGTATGCATATTTCCAGATAGCCATGTGCGTAACAGGATTAAAATGATATTCATGCTAAGGTTAGAAAAATATGAATTAAAAATTATCAAAGCATAAAAAACCAATTGTTCAGATAATACAATTAAAAAGTAAAGAAGGAAGAACATTCTTCAACCTCTTAATTACCTGTGAATTACTCCAACTGGTTGATTTTTCCTGTTCCGCACAAAGATTAGTACAATTTTTTTTGTTTGAAATTTTCTAAAATTTAATATGCAAAATTATTTTAATATGATTTTAAATATGTATCTAAAAATGAATGGAACTATAATGAATTTTCTAAACTTCAAAATAAACACCTATGTATACCTCCCCGGCAATGGCACCAAAATGTTGGGTGATTTAATGGTTAGTTAAATCCTTGTCATCTAATTGTCAACTAGAGGTTTCGTAAATTGACGAGGTATACCTGTACTATATGTACTAGGTGGTTATCCTTCATATTATATTAATATAATGCAATTAAAACTAATTACAAAGCAAATTGAATAAATATAATTCGAACAAATCAAACCAAATATAAAGAAATTGAAATCACACTTGCATGAAATTGAAATCACTCCAAACTTGCATAATTGAAATCACACTACTGAAAGGAAAAGCACACTTGCATAAATGAAATGCTGAATTGAAATCACACTCACACCTGCTACAATGAAATCACACTTTGTTGAAAGGAAAAACACAGTGGCATAAAATGGAAACACACTTGCTAAGAAGAAATGAAATTAAATAACTATACTATGTTACCAATATGTACAAAGGTTTGCAAACTAGGGTTGATGGGGGCCCTCCATCCCTCGTCAAGCACACCGAAAAGTTATCACATCTTGGAGATCAAAGTGGCAATATGTATTTCATAGAATGAATACAAGATGTTACAATAATTCTCTCTCCTCACATTACAAATCACATCTTGAATGGAACTTGTAACCTCCAACTATCAACTAGACACTAGCTACCTTTAATCTTTAACAACTAAGAATTTACAACCAACCATTTACTACCACAATTGACAACCCTTTGTGTGAAGGGTGCACTCCTATTTATACAAAAATTGAAGATGACTATAGATCCTCAAATCTCTCCTAAATCCACACTTATCTCATGTGGTTACAACCAATCTCCTAAAAATATGAGATACAAATCCTCTCCAATTTCTCTCATAGTTTTAATAAGGACACATATCAAAACATCCATGATTCTTCTTCTTTGAATATGCTTAGCTTAATGATCCATATCTTCTTCAAATATTCTACAAATCCTCATGAGTTGGAATTTGAAATTCGAATTTGTAGTTAAGAGGCCAAGTAGGACCCTTCTTGATTCTCTAAGTGGGCCTACAATATCACAAAACTTATACCACTTTCATGTATATATGAAAACATGTTATTTTTATAATATTTAATCACAAATTCACTTAAAATAAATGACTTTGTAAAATATAATGTTGAACCCATATGATCATGAAAATGGTTACGTAGTGTAGGGTTATGTAGCTATAAAAATACGGAATGAGAGTAAAATGATGGAAATGTGGGTAAAAGTGGATGACATTTTGGAGACTCAATACCCTGTCTTCCAGTTTCGGCCTTTGAACTCCGTTTTTGGGGAAAATGGGACATCAATCCCTACTAGAAAATTACTCTTGAACACCCTTTCTTCGTCTGAAGGCAAAGTCATGGCATATGCAATCAACTCCTGTGTGACTAGAAATAAAGTCTGCATATCTCCACCTAGTGACCATTGAACCCCTAAGCGAATGCCTGAACCACAACATCATCGTGAGTCTGTGCATCAGCAAAAAAATTACTGCCACCCTACTCGCTGAAATTGTTGTTGGATGTCATGATATATCTCTAGGATGTCAGTCACTTTTGGCTCGGCTCGATTGCCTTTGTTGTTTTTCGCAATTATCTATATATTCTAATGGAAAAAAAAAAAAAAACGTTTTATCAGGATTTGATCCTAGATTCCTGTCAACAAACTTGGATGCAAATGGGCTTTGCGAAGAGTGACCAAAATCTCAAGTGATAGGACGAAACTAACCATACGAGTAAATGAATTAACAACCGGGTAAATGATTAATTAGTAACCCACGTCTTAACTTATAATGATTAAACCATAACCATACCAGGTGGCGTTGGAAAAAATTCACTCAACACGTACTTACCACCTTTGAACTGAACATGGAACGATTAATACGCATCATTGTTGTTGCTAACGTGGTCGATGCATTTCAAAAAATAAAAATTTGAACTTCATTTTGGCATTGATAGTCTATCTTTCAACTATACCCAAATTGTTGATAACCCCATTCTCAGCGTATTATTCTAAAAATATTATCGAACCATAAAAACGGTTATAATACCACTATCAATGATTTCCTTGTTTATTACAAATAAAATGCTCACACTGAAACTGTGAGCATTTTTTTTTTTTTTTTAATTCAGAAATAGAGTAAAGTGTGATAAAAATTGGCTCCAAGGGGATGTTTTCCATCATTGATGGTAGCAATAACCCCATATAACAGTAGCCTATTTATTACAACAACAAAAAAATTTCAAAAAAAAACTTTCGTTGACTCAAAATAAAGAAACTCATCTTTCAAAAGATGTTTTTTTTACACACACTGAACTTCAAAATCATAATTGATTGTAAAACAAAATTATTCTTTGATAAACATAATCTGAACCTCATGGCCCTCTCTTCAGGCTTCAATTTCCTAGGAATGCTCATCCACACCTGCAAGTTTTTCAAATAATATATGGATATGTACAACGAAATCTGAAAATCATTCTTTGTTTAGGAGATGCAATATTTCAGGAAACATCCATTGATTGGACCTCCAGGCAGCAATACTCCTTGTAGATCTTCTAGAATGAAACTATTCTTACCACAGAAAGTTGCAATTATGTATGGTCTTTTCCAAATGTTGTCAAACTTCTCGTGCTTACCCAGGACCTAAATACGAGCACCCCATTTCAAAACTAAGTCTTGGTACTTAAAGTCATCTTCTTTTGTTTTTTTGTCAAAATATTTCTTGATCTGATTCCGAGCTTCCTGAGACTTTTCATACAATTTCTCTTTGTTCTCTTGTACCTAATATAACTAATTTATCCTCCTCTACATATGATTTGGTTCTTCTCTCAATTCTTGTAAATATGTCATAACATGGATTCCAATTGAAACATGAAATGTTGCATCAACACCATATACTAATTGGAAGGTAGTAGTATCAATTTACCTTTAAGTACTACTTTTGTCTATCCATAAGGCAAGCTTGAGTTTTGTATGGAAATCCTTCTTGTTATATTATAAGAGTGTATTAATAATTATGCTCGGGATTTTATTTGAGGACTCGACTAGTCCACTTCCTTGAGGGTAATAGGTTGTGTAATGGCTAAGTTTGATATGGTACTAGTCATCATAGAATTATATTAGCCTCTTAGATTTGAAACATTGTGCATTATGAGTAATAATCCTTTTTGGACAATCAAATATAGAAAGAATGTTTTCTAAGAATTGAATAACCACGAGATCAGTAGCTTGCCTTCTTGGGAGTGCTTCAATCCATTTGGTAAAGTAATATGTTCTTGTTAAAATCCATTTGTGTTGTGCTAAAGATGTCGGATGAATTTCGCCTATGAATTCAAGGCCCCATTGGTGAAAAGGTGCCTCCACAAAAATAGGTTTCAAAGGCAGAGACATTAATTTTGACTTACCTTCAAACAACTAACATTTATGGCATGATGCAACTTCTTTCCTAACATCAGAAAATATGGCAGGCCAATAGAATCCTTCTCTCAATATTTTAACTGTAGTGGCCTTCCAGTAATGATGTCCTCCACAAGCTCCTTCATGGAAATATTTACTCATTGCTTTGGATTCATCTTCTAATAGGAATTTCAATAAGGTACCTTGAGGATCTTTCTAATATAAATAACTATCCAAAAGACAATATTTAACAGATCTCAGTCTTCAAAATCTAGCCTGAGTCTTATATGTCCCTAGTGGTACTTGTAGATTCTGCAGGAAGTAAACAATATCAACATATCACGAACGTTCCTCGAAACAATCCTCTGCTTTAACCACTGATTCTTCATCTGGAAAATCTAATGATTCAAAATTTGAATTCACACAAAAAGTGTCAAGATTTATTTTAGTCATTACTCTAGCCTCAACTTGTCCTTTGATTAGTTTGGTAGGCTTGATTTCAAAGTCAAATTGTAACATCTTAACAATCCATGTCCCTCTCCTTCCATCACTATCTGATTGGACTAAAATACTTTTTATTATGGAATCTGGCACATGCATTCACATGAGAGTGGAGTATAAAGACCCTAAAATATTTAAGTGACTTGATCAACACATAATTGGTGTGCTCGGAAGAAAATGAAAAAGCTATAAAGTCTTTAGAGAAATTCGGACTAATGAGTAAGAGAGCTTGACCTAAAGCCTTTTTTATATCATTAAAAGAACCATTTGCTTGTTCAGTCCACTTAATCTCACTTCCTTTCTTAAGCATGTTTGAAATTACTTTTAAAATTTCTATAAAATTTGGGATAAACGTCACAAAAATTTTACTTTACCTAAGATTGCACCTCTTTCATTTTTCTTGGTTTTTCAATATTTTGAATTATTTTCACTGTTACATGTCATTTTGTCACCATGGCACTTGATGATTAAAATGGATCTCTCACCATCCATACACATGTTTCAATGCACTCCCTTGCAAGTCAAACATTTACATTCCTTGACCAAATCATGAATTTTGGGTAAAATGGCCTTTTAACCTGTTTAGCATGACTTGCACATTTTTCCTAGTTGGTTTCTCCACATGCATAGTTTCTTCCATTGAAACCTGTGCAAAATTGTGTTGTCTCCCATTACAGACTACACACATGACTCAATGAAAACTAAAAGTAAAAAGTAAGTTCTAGAAGCCTTGTTGGGTGAATATATCCCAACTAGAAGCTTCTAGGTCATATCTATTTGAGCCAAACCCCTCAGAACATGGAGCTAATTCCCTTTTATCAAGGAACCCAAATCCTATTATTAATGGATCTCATCCCTTTTTTGTGGATTTGAAACCTCCTCTATTTGTCATATAAATTGAACAGAGGCTAGGGGGTTAGGAGACTTCACAAAAGGTAGTGTTATGCTGGTAATTTTGGATTGGGAAGCTTATCATCCAAGGAGAAGGATTTGATGAATTTGGGAGGAACCTTCATGACATCAAGGCAAGGTTGTAAGGATCTGATTTTATCTCTGAATCAATACATTTGAATCATTTTTCTCATTGTGTTATCTTATTGAAATTATGAATGGTTTAGACGCATTATGTATTCATTAAGGTAATTTCAATTTATAATATCCTTGATCATTAGATTAAGCTTGTTTTAGATCATTATATTCCATATTCTTTTGATCCCTTGTATGTTTGTGTTTGCAGGTCTTATCAAAGCATTGAAGGGATACAATGAGACAGATTAGGGATCTTCATCAAGCATTTAACAGAGAAGTAAGAGCACCACTCTCCTTCTCATATATTTTGTTGGGTATGTGTTATAGTTTGGTCCTTAATTTCCGGTGGGTAGTCCGCGTCCATGGTTTTGTGCATGGTTTTGCACATGGTTTTGGGGTATGATGGTTTTCGGCCCCTGGTATTTTTGTAGATCCGGTCAAGGGAACTACGGTTATGTTCTAATCCAGGGTTAATGGATTGGGGTTTATGTATGCTCCGGCATGTATATATATGTGTTGTAACACTAAAAGGAATATAATGAAAAATCAAGCTGGTCGTCCCGATGTGGGATCCAGGGGAAAATCTCTGTGTTTATCTGTTTTATGTTTTATGCTCTTGCTATTGTTTATTTTCTGTTATAAGAATCGTGTGTAGATATTTCTGTTCAGGGTTAAAACCTACATTTGGTATCGGAGCTGTTTCGGCTTCAAGGGGACGCCTTTGTTGTTGAGGGTTTTTTGCTCGGGCCTGTGGTAGACCCTGTGCAGTGGGAGATCTGCGGGATCGATTCTTGCGGTGAAAGAATATGGCGAGCGGCGGAAATATAGAGATCGAGAAATTTAATGGTCAGAGTTTTGAGTTGTGGAAGCTCAAGATGGAGGATCTGCTGGTGGATAAAGATCAGTGGATCGCGGTAGATCCAGGTACTAAGCCAACAGGAATGTCAGATGAAGACTGGAAGAAACTGGATCGGAAGGCTAAAAGCACAATATGGTTGTGTGTCTTAGATTCAGTATTGTTGAATGTATCTGGGGAAGCTACGGCGAAGACCTCGTGGGAAAAGCTAGGGACTTTGTACCAATCTAAGTCTCTGGTGAATAAGTTGTTCTGGCAAAAGATGCAGGTAACCCGAGGATGAACATGGGAGACTCATGATTGCAGCATCCAATGCCTTCAATACCGTGGCAGTCACCGTCATCCATGGATATTAAAATCTTCGATGAAGATAAGTGCATTAGTTTGTTGTGTTTCTACCGACTCGTGGGACAAACACTGTTATTGCAATAGGTAGCAATACAACTACCTTGAATTTTGATGAAATTGTCTCAACCTTGTTTTCAGAGGAAATGAGACGGAGAAATATGGAGGCACAGAATGGAGATGCCTTATCTTTACGAGAAAGGGCCCATAATAGAAACAAAAATCATTTTCGAGTGGGAGATCTAAATCTCCCGGAAAGCCTGTAAAGGTGGCCGGAAATGCGAAAAAGGAAGGGCACCACAAAAAGGACCGCACTACAAAAAGGAATGCAGATCTAAAGCTCCTGAGAAAGGAAAGGGATCTGATGAAGCTCCTTCTGCAGAGGCAAAAACCACCACAGATGAAGGTGGGGATGTGTATTTGGCTTCTTCTTCAAATACACATGTAGATCATGAGTCATGGTTGATTGACTCAGGTGCATCCTTTCACTTCACTCCCCATAGGGAGTGGTTGTGTGAGTATGAGAAATATGATGGTGGTGATGTCTTCCTAGGGGATGATAGGAAGGCCAGAATCGTTGGACGTGGAAAGGTCAAGCTGAAGCTGCAAGGTGGGAGGATTAGAACACTTCCGG
Source organism: Pinus albicaulis (assembly GCA_034641835.2). Classification (NCBI taxonomy): domain Eukaryota; kingdom Viridiplantae; phylum Streptophyta; class Pinopsida; order Pinales; family Pinaceae; genus Pinus; species Pinus albicaulis. The sequence goes on along the minus strand of CM076583.1, from coordinate 1,293,700,269 downwards.
TGTTCTGCATATTCCTGCATTGGCCAGAAATCTGATTTCTGTAAGCAAGATGGATGATGCAGGTGTAAAAACAGTGTTCGAGAAAGATTCCTACAAGATGGTTCGGGGAGCACTAGTATTAATGCGGGGAGTTCGGACTGGAACTCTGTACAAGCTACAAGGTAGCATTGTTATTAATGGGTGTAACAGTTCTGTGGTTCCTGAAAGTGGGACGGAAATTCTAGCTGTCTCTGGAGAAAAGACCATGCTATGGCATCAAAGGCTTGGACATATTGGAGAGAAGGGCCTTCGGATACTACATAGAGATGGTATGGTAGAAGGTATGTCTAATTGCTCTCTGGATTTTGATTTCTGTGAACATTGTGTATATGGGAAGCAGAATCGGGTGAGTTTTCCTTCTGGTGCTAAGAGGGCAAACAAGATATTAGAACTTGCGCATAGTGATGTGTTTGGACCTGTGTCAGTTCCATCACTGGGAAAGTCTGTGTACTATGTTTCATTCATAGATGAATTCTCAAGGAATACATGGATATATTTCTTGAGGAAGAAATCTGAAGTCTTTGACAGATTTAAAGAATTTAAGGCTCCGGTGGAAAACCAGACAGAGAAGAAGATAAAGGCGCTGAGGACAGATAATGGTGGGGAGTTCTGCAAGAAGGAATTTGAAGAGTTCTGTAAGAAGTGTGGTATAGCACGACATAAGACTACTCCATACACACCTCAGAAAAATGGAGTTGCAGAAAGAATGAACAGAACGCTGATGGAAAAGGCAAGAAGCATGCTCAGTGGTACCGGGTTAGGACAAGAATTCTGCGCAGAGGTAGTGGAGACTGCATGTTACTTAGTTAACAGATCACCTTCATCAGCGTTGGAGGATAAGACTCCACATGAGGTATGGACTGGTAAGAAACCCTCTCTTTCACATTTAAGGGTATTTGGATGTGATGCATATGTACATGTTCCAAAGGAGAAAAGGACCAAGTTGGATAATAAATCTGAAAGGTGCATCTTTATTGGGTATAAGGATGGTTTAAAGGGTTACAAGATTTGGAACCCAGAAACTAGGAAGGTTGTGTATAGTCGAGATGTGGTGTTTAGAGAAGTGAAAGATGTTGTTAAACATGAATTCCTACCAAAGGAACCTGAGAAGATAGAGTTTGAAATAAAGGAGGATGAATCAGACTCTACAATAGAAGAAGACTCGGAAGATGAAGAGCCACAAACTCCAGCTTTGAGAAGATCAGTTCGGAAAAGAAGGCAACCAGAAAGGTATAGTCCATCTGCTTTCTGTTTAGGTTTTGCCTTAACTATAACTAATGATGAACCTAGAACTGTGAGGGAGGCAGTAGATTCAGAGGATGGAAAACTCTGGAAGGAGGCCATGGTTGATGAAATGGCATCCTTGCACAAAAACGATGCATGGGATCTGGTGGAGTTGCCGGCTGGAAAAAAGCCCATTGGGAGAAAATGGGTGTTTAATTAGAAGAAGATGAATGTAGAAGGCGAGGTGGAGAAATACAAAGCTCGGTTGGTAGCGAAAGGTTATTCCCAGGTGCCGGGAATTGATTTTGGTGATATTTCTTCTCCTGTTGCCAAAGTTACTTCTATTAGATTACTTTTATCTGTTGCTGTTGCATTTGATTTTGAGATAGAACAGATGGATGTGAAGACAACATTTCTTCACGGGGATCTAGAAGAGGAGATCTACATGAAGCAACTTGAAGGCTTTATGGTGAAGGGTAAGAAAGAACTGGTATGCAGGTTGAAGAAGTCTCTGTATGGGTTAAAACAATCACCAAGGATGTGGTATCAGAAATTTGATACCTATATACGGGGACTTGGCTTCACTAGAAGCAAGGAGGATCACCGTGTTTATTTTAAATTAATTGGTGACCGTGTTATTTATTTGGTCTTGTATGTGGATGATATGTTGTTGATTGGAAATGACAAAGAAATTATCCAAGATTTGAAGACCAAACTGTTCTCCAAATTCGACATGAAGGATCTTGGTGCTGCAAACTATATTTTGGGCATGGAAATTAAGAGAGATCGGGCAAAGAGGAAGCTTTGGTTAAACCAGAGGAAGTATGTCGAGACTATATTACAAAGGTTCAATATGCAGGATAGTAAACCGGTGAATGTTCCTATTCCTGTAGGTGTAAAGATATCTGCTGAACAGTGTCCCAAGACACAAGAAGAAGAGGAGGATATGTCCCGTGTTCCATATGCAAGTGCAGTGGGTAGCCTGATGTATGCAATGGTCTGTACTAGACCAGACATTGCACATGCAATGGGAGTATTGAGCAGGTTTATGTCAAACCCAGGGAAGGAGCATTGGACAACAGTGAAGCGGGTTTTCAGATATTTACGTGGCACTAGTGATTATGGCTTGTGCTACCAGGGAAGACCAGGATTGGAGAGAATGTTGGACATTCGTGGTTTTGTTGATGCAGACTGGGCTGGAGATCTGGACCAAAGAAGATCTACAAGTGGGTATGTGTTTAGCTTATTTGGAGGCGCAGTCAGTTGGATGAGTAAAAGACAGTCTGTAGTGGCTCTTTCAACTACAGAGGCAGAATACATAGCGGCCACTCATGCAAGCAAGGAAGCAATTTGGTTGCAGAGATTGTGTTCAAGTATGGGGTTGGTACAACAAGCTATAAGGATAGACTGTGATAGCCAAAGTGAAATTTTCTTGGCTAAGAACCCTGCTTATCATTCAAAGACAAAGCAAAATGATGTTCAATATCACTTTGTTAGAGATATGGTTGAGGCTAAAAGGGTTTTGCTGGTAAAGGTGGACACTTTGAAGAATGTTGCAGATGCATTAAAAAAGTCTGTGAGCACTCAGAAGTTCTCTTGGTGTAGAGAAACAATGGGTGTTGAAGAATTGGGCCAATGACTAAGCTCTCTTGTGACCGTGGAAAGAAAACAAGTGAGAATGTTGGGTATGTGTTATATTATTTCCTGGTGGGTAGTCTCACAAGGTCTGCTGTTTTGTGCATGGTTTTGCACATGGTTTTGGGGTACGATGGTTTTCGACCCCTGGTATTTTTGTAGATCCGGTCAAGGGAACTACGGTTATGTTCTAATCCAGGGTTTATGGATTGGGGTTTATGTATGCATCGGCATGTATATATATGTGTTGTAACACTAAAAGGAATATAATGAAAAAATCAAGTTGGTCGTCCCGATTTGGGATCCAGGGGAAAATCCCTGTGTTTATCTGTTTTATGTTTTATGATCTCGCTATTGTTTATTTTCTGTTATAAGATTCGTGTGTAGATAATTTCTGTTCAGGGTTAAAACCTACAATTTTAATAATTTAAATGAAGTTAGCTTAGGGAAATAGATATTCATACGTTTGTTTGTTTCTAGTTTTCCTTTAGGAATATAGGGTGATCGCTTATGTCTGCAAAAGGAATTTGTCCGCATAACAAATTGGCAAATCCGCTAGGGAATGTCTTAGTTCTGTAGTTTTTCCTTAGGTTTTCTTTCCATTTTTTTTTGGTTTGACTGCATCTGAAAGTTGGAAAATTATGACCTTTTAGATCCTTTGGGTTGACAAGCCTTGCTTTGATTTTATTTTTAAATTTCCTTCACTTGTGTAGTTCTGTTTCAACAACAGAGCGCACATTTACACATTTTTATCTCAGCAACAATGTGCATGCGCACTAGATTGAAATGACTACCTACACAACCCTTTGAAATTTTTGAAAAAATAATATTTCTTCTAATCATAGTCTAATTTTTTATTTATGAATGGTCATTTTACTTGTTTTTATCTTCAAAACCTTTTTGTGGAAATATTGAGTGCCATAGTGAAGCCTTTTAGGGAATTCATCATGTTCACATTTTTTAGTAGGGTCTGATCTAGTATGTTTGTAGATTCATCAAAAAAGGATAGGTTGTTGTTTGAAATATTTGTTTTCCTATCTTTTTCTTGCAAATACACCAGATTTGTTAATAATCTTACTTGTTTGAGCAAAATAATTTGCTTATTTGTGAAGGATCTTCTAGATTAGTGAAGTTAGGGTTTCTCAAAGAAGTAGTGTTTCTGTGAAAAGTGTTTCTGTTTGCAGAATATAAAAAGTGAATTAGTCCTTTTTTAGTCTAATTTTTTCATAAAATTACACTTGTAGGCATCATTAATAAAAATCATTCATTAAGAAACTTTCATTTTTTATATTTTTGTCGGTTTTTTCCATAAAATTTGAAGAATTGTAAGTGATTGTTTGTAAAAGAGATTTTGATTGTTTATTTGACTTAAGTGAATTGAAATTTTCATTTAGTTTCTTCAACTGAATAGTTGTAAAAGTGAATCTGCATTTCATGAAAAATAAAGTTTTGGGATTTTTGAGTTTTGCATTTCTTTTTGGAAAATTAAAGAACCTCTCCCATTCCCTTAACTAGGAATTCATCGAAAGAAAAGATCGCAATTTCATTGTTAAATGCATTAGAGTATTTTGAGTCGGTCGAAATATCATCAATTTTGCCTCCATATCCATCTAAGTAAGTAACAGCAAAATAACCCAACATTAATTACAATCAATCTAGAATTTTTTACATTTTTAGGGCTCATTCCACCAACATAGGTTAGGTTAGTGCTTTGGAAGTGAGTAAACTTTCCAAAGCTATAAACAAATAGTAGAATCTTGCGGTAGGGAGAAAATACAGTTATTACAGTTTTTCTTTGGGAAGCTCTTCTTATACAAGAGTTAAGCACCAGGTCATATAATACCCAGTGAAGTAATCGTACCTGATTCATTGGTAAATATAAAATATTTGCACGCATTACAAACAGTGTCAAAAGGTACTTGGGGTCACTTGTTAGTAAACCTCGGATTGAGTTTAGTTACTCTACCCTTATGTGTATGTCGAACCTATGACTATCCCCCCAGGTTTAATTTTGATAGTTGGTAACCTTAGTGACCATAATTTTACAGTTTTTTCCCGAGGTGATGGTAAAGGGAAGGTCTCTACTATACCTGGAACAGACGTTCACTAGACTCACTTGGAATTTTTGGAGGGTAATCTTCACTCAAGATGGAATTAGTGGAGTTACTTGCACCAGAATGTTTCATTAAGTAGGTTGTCAAGGTAACTGGTTCCATCTGCTATATTTTCACGTTTATTTCCACGACATTGTATTTCATCACCAACTAATGATTTCGTTGTGGAAACATTGTTTGTGTGGTTTGACTCCTAGATTTGCTACAGCGTGTTCATTTGTTTGTTTTTAATTTTTAGAGGTTTTAAGTGTGATTTCTTAACATTTTGTGATTTCTTAATCATACCAAGACACTCACAAAGAATATAGGGTAAACCCCCTGAGTATAAACCTAGTCAATTAGAGAAAATTAAGGCTGAAAGGGAAAAAAACAACAAGATTTGGGTCTTTAGATCAACCTAAAGCGTCTATTTTGGTATAATATCAAATTAAAGTGAATCAACCTCAGGGTTTTGAAATAGACTTAGAAAAAACTGAACCAGTAATTACTAAAGCCATTATGTTAGAATCTATCACTGGTGAAGCCTCAGATACGTAGTTAACTAAGCTGGAAATTTCTGAACCTGAGTTTGATGTTTAAGAACCTGGGTCTCCTTCAAACGTTATAGCCCCTATTCCTACTCCACATTCACCTAAAGTAAAACTTATTATTACCAAGAATCTTCCTCCTAGTCTCATTAGTATCGAAGATATTATGAAGACGATGAAGAAGAAAATCCTAGTGGTCCATTGCTTGTTGTTGAACAGACCTTTCCTCTAGATCTTCCTATTTCTCTTTTTCGATCAGACACTTGGTACCTTACACCTTTTGACTTTGCATATTCATCTAGTTACGGTCATCCACGACACCACATTCATTTTTTACTCTTTGACCATAAATTATATGTCAGAAATGGCTTCTAGAAGTATGTCTACCGATACAGCCATGTTTTTTACTTCTCCATAAACAGTGTTATATGGGGGTCCTTCAGTTCCTCCTATATATTTGTCACTTACTAGGAATTTTTCAGGAGCCTCTCCTTCTCCTCAAACTTCTACTATATCATTTGGTTTAACAACTTCTACTGCCCAAGACTTGGCCTCATCCTAATACATTCTTATGATTTTCGGCGGTGTAGGTAATCCTCAAATTAACCCAACAGGTGGTTATAATCCACCTGGGGGGCAACAACATCGACCTGGAGGGAAACCTTTTGTTGGTTCACATCCTATAGTTGCAGAAAAACCTCTTTTCATAAACTATCAAAGTTATGGTCCAATGCCTCAATTTTTTTTAGGTCAACCCTTTGTGTCATAACCCTTAATAGGCACTCCTTATCAAGGGATGAATGTTATATTGAATCCTTCGTTTTCTCAACAATATTTGCAAGCTACTACACAAATGCCCATTTACCAACATGCTCAACTAACTAGACAACTCGTTCTTACTCAAGTCCAACAACCTATTCATGGAATTCCTCAAGTTAACCCCTAGGCATCTGTTCAACAACAAATCCAGCAACCTAGTCCAAGTAGTTCACATACTCCTATCCAATATGTTGCGCAAGCATCTTTTCAACAACCTAATACATCTCAAACGCCCATCCTAGGAGTGTCTCAAATTTATGCTCCAATTACCCCTCAATTGTCAGTGCAGTATATTACACAGGTTATCCCTCAGACTTCAGTTTATCAAGTTGGGCCTATAATCCAATATATACCTCAAATTCCTTTGGGACAACCTGGCATAGGAACTTTGCAAACAAATTTTCAAAGCCAGCCTTTTCAAGGTCCATTATTTCAATTTCAACCTTATCAAAGTCAATTCTTTCAAGGCCAACCTTTGCAAGGTAAACCTTTTGAGGGGCAATATCAATTGGTACATATGGGACCAAATACTCCTTTCCAAAGTCAACCATACCCTGGTCATACGTTTCAGATACCGTCTCAACCTCAATTTGGTATGACTAACCTTCGTTATCCTAGAGGCATGAAAATCCCAACTGCTCAGGCTATTCCAAGATATCCTGGATATCCTCCTCCAGGTACCGAACTTATCCCAGACGGTTATTAGTTTCCATAGCAAGATCCTAACCGATAGTTACCATTTATTGCAACCTTGGATTTACCAGATTTGTCTCGGTTGACAAATGATATGATTTACTATTTTCCTTTTCGGCCGGCAATTCCCACCAAGTTTCCCTGTGATATTCTGAAATTTGAAGGCAAATTAGGAGAGGACCCTTCAAACCATGTCATGATGTATCATCTTTGGTGTGCATCCAATTCATTAATCGATGATTCCATTCTATTACGACTTTTTCAACGAACCTTAACTGATTCACAATTTTAATGCCTTAGCCACTACATTCTTGACCCATTTTCAGTCACCCATCTGTTACGATATTGTCACCGAACTTTTAAAATCGTTAAAACAAAATTTGTCTACCTATATTTCTGATCATATCCATGAATCAAGACATAGACCTCATTTGGTTAAAGTTTTCATTCCAGATCATATTTTAGTAAAATGGTTTACCAAGTATTTACTTCCAATAATTATTCAAGATGTTTCCAAAGGAGGTGTTGTAACAGAAGAACATGTTATTTCTCATGCCAAATATCTGGACCTAGTTTACACTCAGTCTAGCACTTTGTATGACAAAATTATGGATTTTCCCTGCCCTGGTCAAATCACAACAACTCCTTCCAGCTCTCACGCTGCGAACGGTGTAGTCGGTTATGTTAGTACATCTAAGAGTAAAAAGAAACATTCCAAATCTAATACTCCAATTATAAATCTACCAGATTCACCTAAAGAAAATTATCCTCCCGAAAATACTTTTTAGATTAACATTGTAGATTAATCTACTAGTGCAAATAAATCAACTGGAGGTAAAGATAAGGGGAAGGGTAAAGCGAAACATAACAAAACCTCGAAAGATAAAACCGATAAAACTAAACCATCTGAAGAGAAGAAGAAACCTCATTATCCTTGTTCAATTTGTGATGAAGATAATTACACCAAGGAGTGCCCTCATCGCACTTAGGTAACAATATTTATCAAAGGTTCACCCACCCCTACTATTTTGAAGGATCCATTTCCTTATCAAGACAATAATATGGTCTCTCTCAATGCTTCTTCTTCCATCTCATCAGCAGATATCATGACGATGTATTATCAAGTTATGGTTTCTACGATATCTCAAGATTACAGATCTAAGGGTCCTGTAAATGGAAACGACGTTGGTTCACCCAGTCAAACTTCCACGTCAATTTCTCCTCCTTTTGAACCATTACAGATTGAGAAACCTAGTTCTGACATGGTGATTCGACCACCTCCTAAAAGTGTTTTTTGAAATTCATCTTTCAATCCACATGTGCAAGCTGCTCAGAATTACAACATTGTTGAATATCTGGCTATGTCACCTTCAAAAATGTTATCCCTTGAAGTGTTTCAAACTTTTCCAACACAAAGGAAATTATTTTTGTCGGCTATAGGAGCTATTGAACCTCAAGATTCTAATCTAATTATCTTTGATCTAGACAATTATATACCTATACTTCTGCATCAATTGGCATTCCAAATACTAGTTTTCGTTAAAACCAAACGAGTTTTTCGTATGATAATTAGCGAAGGAGCATCTACGTGTATTATGTCTATTTCTTGTTGGAAATCCCTTGGTTCTCCAACAATCAATCAATCTCCCATGTCTTTGAAAGCCTTCGATGGAAGAGGTTTCTGTGCATATGGGATTCTTAATGATCTACCTATAAAGATAGAAGGTAAAATGGTTGTGGTTGAAGTTGAGGTTGTTGATGCTCAACTTGACTATAACCTTTTACTGGGACAAAGTTGGTCTTATGCTATGTCAGTTGTAGTCTCATCATATTTTCGAATGGTAATGTTTCCCCACAAAGGAATAATTTTAAAAGTAGACCAACTATCTAACTACACTTCGGACCCTGCCTCTAGAAGTAGCATATCTTTTGCTTGAAATTTGATTACTCCATATGAAGATGTTGGGGTAGGTTTTCTTAAGGATTCATCTCTGATGGGAAATTTTTCCATGCCTCCACCAAGTTTTCCTCATAATTTTTCCCATGTCAACATGATTACATCGAGCATAATTTCATTACCTAATCCTTGGATTGTGCCTTCAAAATCTGAGATGGCCATGTATGATAGTGAGATTCCTTTAAGCCTGTTTGAACTAGGCAGTTCAATCACTTTCCAACCCATCATCAATTGAAACTAATCAAGTGAATGTGATCAGTAATGACTATTCTCGTTTTTCACATTTAACGCCAATATAATTTCCTGATCCTTTCGATAAAATGTTTCCAACTGACGAGACTATTATGGAAGTCATGACTTTGGATGAATTTTTATGGAATGATAATCATCATCATTCATCAATTCTACCTGAACTTGATAAAAAAGAGAATGATTTTTCATCCATATTTTCAGGTAAGATTGTCAATAATCCTCAATATCCTATGTCAATCCTTCATTCGTATTCAGAAATGAATTTAGGAAACATATCTTCAATGGTACCAATATAAACTTGGAATTACTGAAAACATTCATATAGGTGCTTCGTGCTCTCTTGATGAAATCAACACGTATAAGGCCCTATTTCAGGAATTTCGTGACATTATTTCCTAGTCCTATGAGGAAATGTCAGGAATTGATCTCAGTAATGTGATTGATGAAATTAATACATACCCAGATGCTAAAACTATCACACAAATATTACGTCTAGTTCATCAGCAGAAAGTTGCTGCTATTAAGGCTGAGGTTGAAAAAATACTCAGAGCACGTTTTATATACCCTATTCCCTTATCTAATTGGGTATCCAATATTGTTCAAGTGAATAAGAAACAAGGGATTATTCGAGTATGTGTCCATTATAGGGACATTAATAAAGCTTGTCCAAAAGACAATTATCCTACCCCTTACATTTACCAAATTATCGACGATTGTTCCATAAATGAAATATTTTCATTTATGGACGAATTTTTTGGATATAATCAAATAAACATACTTCCTGTTGATCAGACCAAAATTGCGTTCATCTATCCATCGGGGACCTTTTCCTATCGTAAACTACCTTTTGGATTGAAGAACATTGGTGAAACTTTTCAAAGGGTCATGTCATACGCATTTCACGATATCAAGCATATTGTGCAACCCTACCTTGATGACTTACCAGCTCATTCACTGAGACGAAAAATAGCCCTATGCATTTGAAAGCTATTTTAATTCGATGTAGGTATTACAATATTCTTTTGAGTCCACATAAGTGCGTATTTTGTGTACTGTCAAGACGATTATTGGGATTTTTTGTTTTTAAGGAAGGCATTCATGTCGATCCACTTAAGGTCAAGGCCATTGTCAATCTGCCTCCTCCTTCCAATATTCAGCAACTCCAAATTTTGAAGGGAAATAAAACTTTCTACGTATATTTATCCCTAAATATGCCATTTATATGTGTTAATGGTGTGTGATTATATGTGTTAATGGTGTGTGATTAATGAAGTAGCTGCAAGGAAGGATAATTAAACTCAACACATGCATTTGCGCCACTACAACACATAATCAAAGATTGTCAACATCAACATTCTACCTCAAATGGAAAATTCACTTAACACAATCAAGTTAATGCATTTCAAAGCACAGTTTACATCAAAATTCTTGCAAATAAATTTAAGAACTTGTAAATAAAATTCAAATTGCATTGAATTGTAAGGGTGCATTCTAGGTTGAAACCGACGTCCAAGTTTTGAATTGAGTCAAATTAATTCAAAGTGAATTCATTGTAGTGAGTCATTAAAATCATTGTAAGATTTTTTGGGTGCATTTTCGACAGTGTTCAACACCCTTCATTTAAAGCACAATCACGTGAGTATTCATTCAAGCAAGTTCCATCAATTCAGTACAAATTTCACAACATCAAGTGAGCCATTGTGAAGTTCATTGCAGCAACAATCAACGCAATCAAGCGAGTTCAAATCTAACGCAATTAAATGTAATAACACTCAAGCAAGTTTAAATCTATAGCAAGAGAGCATGAGTTCCAGTAAACCTGAAACAAGAAAAACAAGTTTCACCAAGAGATCAAGAAAATTCCACAGCAAGCGAACGTGATAAACTCAATCAAGCAACCCAGCACAAGCAAACGTGCTCTTCAAGCAACAAAACAAGCGAGTGTGTCATTAACATCAAGTGAGTGCATTCAATCCAACAAGTTCAGATCAAGTGAGAAATTTCAAATCAAGTGAGCCTGAATTCAAGCGAGCGAGTTCATATGGTGCAACACATCCAGCTGTTACAAGTTCTTCACAATTTGATCCTACCAAGTGTTGAATACATGGTGCAAATCAGCAAAGAAACTCTTGTTGATATTTCACGGCATCTACAACAGATAAATGAAACAATTGAGTTTCTTCAACTGGAGTCACAACTACAAATAAACGAGTTGTAATAGAAGAGTGATGCTTCCAAGTCTTTGAACCATCAGCTAAAGATGATTCTAAGCCATTTATCCAAACAGCTTCAAGTGTCGAAGTTGTTCAAGTTCACCTTTCTTATAAACCAATCATCGATCCATGGGAAGAAATCCAAAGTAACAGAAATCAACGAGGCTTAGGATATATCAAAGATGACGCCAACTTTCATATCCCAGATTATTCAAAGCCCATTAAGTTCGTTAGTGCAGGATTTCTTAAACAAATCACCTCAGCACATTCTGAGAAAGTTGCAGACAAACAGAAATGCACACAACCTGAAGTTGCAGTCAAACCAAAATGTCATCATTGTCAAAGAACTGGTCATATAGAATATCAGTGTTTTGATCTCCATCCTTGTCTCCATTGTGGCAAGCCAAATAATTCATCAGAGAAATGCTGCAACCGACAGCAGTCAACCAGATTAAAGATAAATTATGAATGGATTGATCCTTGGGAATGGTTGTCCATAGTCAAAATATTTTATCAGTTCTACAACTGAATACAATCACACCTAGTGTAGCGAATAGTGAAAATAAGATGGTACTCTCATGCAGTTGAATGGGGGAGTACACCAGTGCACAAATCCTACACCTGAAGGGGGAGATCAGGAATCATTTCCATAGGATTGTCTCTCTTTTTAGTTGACAAAGGGGGGAAAATGTCAATGAAATTGGTAGTGGTTGTCAGACTGAAAGTTTCAACAAAACTAGCAAAAGCAGCCAGTGGGCATCTTCAGCAGCTAGTGGGCATCAACAAATTCACCAGTGGGAAGTTGACAGGAAAGTAGAAGTGAGTAGTTTTCAACACAACAAAAGCAATAGTTAGTTGATTTTGACGTCATTAGCCAGTGGGCATTCATCAAATTTTGTCAGTGGACAAAGGATGTTGATTTAACGCAAAGGAAAGATGGATAAATTTCCAACTTGGCACGTGATGGAGTTGTCAAGAAAAAATCAGAGATTAATCATACATGCAGCTGACTCATGGTCTCTTCATATTGCAGTTTTTTCAGCATCCAGCTTTGGCGGTTTTTCAGGAAATGTTTTTTTGGATAAACATGAGAACTTGGAAGACGGTTCCTCATTCTTATTTTGGATTTACCATTGAATGGGGGAATGTTAGCCTCTCTAATAAACAATTATAAATCCAAAATAAATTAAATATTAAAAGTTGTGAATTTATGCCTAACCCTTTAGATTAGGTTGTTCCTCTAAGTTATGAGTTTGTTCAGGTAGCTCCTAGATTGGTGTCTGGTTGAGAAATTGTCTCAACCAAAGTGTCCAAGATAGAACGCACTATATTGAGACACATTCTCCTCATCTATTTAATTGTATTATTACATTATTTTAATAAGTGAAAATATGTGAGGAAACTGTGAGGCTCAAGCCTTTTCCGCCAATGTTTTATCTCTGGTTTGTTATGTGTGTTTTATGTATTTTATGAGTCATTTGATTTTCAACACACAATTCCAAGAAAACAATACAGTGAGAAAAAGTATCCAAATGTATTATTCAAGGATAAAATTGAAATCTTACAACCAAGTCTTGATATCGTATAGGTTCCTCCAAAATGCCTCCAATATTCCTCCTTGGTTAACAATCTCTCTAATCGAAAATTAGCAGCATAATACTACCATAAGTGAGCTCCCCTAACCTTGCATTCTTAGCTCAATTTATAAGAGAAATGAGGAGGTTTCAGATCCACCAAAGATGGGTGAGATCCACAAATGAGGGGATTAGGGTTCCATGATCAAAGAGAATTAGATCCATGCTTAGAGGGGTTTGGCTCAAACTGATATGACTCAGAAGCTTCTAGTTGGGATATATGCGCCCAATTATGCTTCTAGAACTTAATTTTATTTTTTACTTTACTTTAAGTCAGTTGCACCTTTTTAATGGAAAACAGAGTGCAGAATTGTGCAGGGATTCTTGGAAGTAACAACGCATGCGCATGAATTGATTGTAAAAAGTACACAAGTAATCTTTAAGAGGTTAAAGAGCCATTCTTACCCAAAATTCATGATTTTTTCAAGGAATGTGAATGTTTGGCTTGCAAGGGAGTATACTGGAACATAAGTATGGATGGTGATAGATTCATTTTGACTGTCAAGTGTCATGGTGAAAAAATGACGTGTAACAAATACTCTAAATGGATTTTTATCCTGCAATATTTTTATTGGGAAGTCGAAAGATCTAAATCTAAGAAATCATTAGTATTTGTTGAATTATTATGTGAATTTTCCTATATTGAATCTTAAATTGTGGCAGAGGATCATCTTCCCAATGAATCCATATTTTTAATGAGTACTCTAGATCCTTTTTATGGATATAACATTATATATCTTCAAACTCAAACTTTTCGGGCCGACTTTTCACAAAATTATTGTTGTAGAATCTAGTACCAATACTAGCAATATACTATTGGAAATACTCGTTATCGTCATGGTGTTGATTTTGTCTTTCAAAAAATTTTAACACATGAGGAAGCCAATAATGCATTAAATGAATTTCATTGTGGAGCGTGTGGTGGTCATATGTTAGGTTTTTCCACTGCCCAAAAGGCATTGCGAGTTGGTTATTTCTGGTCGTCGCTCTTTAAAGATTTCATAACCGCGGTTAGAAAGTTCCACAATTTCAAAAATTTTATTGTAAGATACGTGCTTCTCTAGATCCTCTTCACCCAATCATAGTTTTCAGTCCATTTGCTAAATGGGGCATTGATTCTCTTACATGTACCCTCACTCGGCTGGGAGGTGTGGGTATATTATTCTCGCAGTAGATTATTTTATGAAATGGGTTGAGGCGATGCCTACATTCAAGAAAAACGGTGAAATTGCAGCTATTTTCATATTCAATTATGTGATTACTAGGTTTGGCATACCACAAGCCATCGTTATGGACCATGGCAGCCACTTTCAAAATTTTATGATGACCGAGATTTCTACTCAACTCAGCTTGGGACATGACAACTTTACTCCTTATTATCTGCAAGCGAACGACCAAGTTGAAGATGTAATTTTTTTTTTTACCAATATGATCAAACAGATTGTCAGCATTCATAAAAATAACTAGCACACCATGCTTTTTTCAACCTTGTGGTCATACTGTACCTCTGCAAAAACATCGACTGGTTTTACTCCCTTCCAACTCGGTTTACTGTTTGGAGGCAGTTTTGCTGATTGATTGTGAAATTCTATCATTAAAACTAGTCATTGAGTTGTTACCAGCTACTTCTCCAGAGGAAGAACATTTTTTATACTTAGCACAATTAGATGAAACTCATCGCAATGTTGCACTAGCTGGCGAGGCTCATAAGAAACGTGTTAAGGATCAGTATGATCAAAATGTCAATCCTCGCATTTATTCAGAATGTGACCTAGTCTTGTTATATGATCAAACAAATGATAATTTAGGCATTGGTAAATTCGAACCTATGTGGTATGGTCCTTCCATTGTGAAACATGTACTAGCTAAAGGGACCTATGAATTAGTTGGTTATGACAGTGTCTCTTTAGAAAATCCCTTAAATGGTCTCTACCTGAAGAGATATTATGTGTGATTTTATCTTGTGGAGATGTTTTATACATTACTTATAGTTGTATGGGTGTGTGTTGTAGATTTGCATTTTTTGTGATTTCCTACTACTTTTCCTGCTTATCTTGAGTTACTCTTGATTTACAGATGTCGACTTTCCCTCATACTTACATTGGCTTTTCTCATGGCGCTAGTCCTAGTACTCATAATTTATATTTCATAGCTTGGTTCATCTATTCACCCATCGATGAGTTAGTTTCCATTCATGGGGTATGCCTCGGTCAAACACCGAACAACATAGCAGAATCTAGTGCAGTCATTAAACTATTATCTGATGCGATCATATTTGGAATTCGACATTTGATCGTTAGGTTAGATTTGCAACTCATTGTATTACATTTAAATGATGTCTATAGAGTTAGAAGTCCATCAATGTTAAGAATATTTTTACGGGTCCATCTATTGGAAAGTCAGTTTGATTATATTGAATATCAACACATTTCAAGAAATTTAAACACATTAGCTCATGCACTGAAAAATTGTGCTTTAAATAGACATTTGCAACATTTGTAAATAAAAAAATACTCATCCATATTGAACAAGATACACTAAGAATACAAATAGTATTTATCATTAGGTAAAATAGTGTGTAGATAGTATGTTACACAAATTTCATCCAAAGACATAAGGCTCCATGGCCTTTATTATCCGAATACGCTGATACAAAAAATCAAAATGCAACCCTAACGGTATATGAACTATCCATGATAATGATCATGGTAGCAAACTATAGCGTGAGTCACTCAGTGCAACAATCGCCTGATTGATCCTGGGACCCCAACCACGTGCCTATGGTACCAAAGAGGCAAGTCATCAGTCCCAGCCTCTAAGATATCTATAGTAACCTCTCCAGGTTGTGCTCCAACTCGGTTAAAGCCTCTGTTGCATCTGAATGTGGTACTACATCTGCTATAGGCTGCTCTCCTTGCATGTCAAATTGTCGTAGCTCTGTTGGTCGAGCTGGGGCCACATCTAAATTAGCTTTGGATGTTAAAAATAAAATAAAAATTTTAAAAACATTAAAACATCAAAATGAGAAATTTTTACCTATATCCCCCCACTACATTCCAGCTCGGAGTGGTGTATATGGATCACCCCTATAGTCCATCCCTGCATATGGGAAGTCCTCAATCATGAAAATTTGGATTCTCAACCACACAAAAAATTGATGAGTATATCTCACAATAGGGTCGCCATCGCCACCATGGCGAGCCATCAACGAAACCCACCACAGCATATGTGGATCTCTGGGTCCTGTCTCATCAACGAGAATATGATGTCGGATAAGGAGTAGAATCCTCTCTAGTGAAAATGTAATAAGGATGGTACCATAACCGAAGTTCTTCAGTTTTCCCTCCTTTTCTCTAGTAAGTTGTCCTTTCATATTGACAACCACCCCTTCGCACCAATTGAAAATGGTGGGCTCCAAACACTCCACTGCAATCTGCATCTGGGCCTTTGTGGCCAAGTGAGGTGTTGCACTACCACACAGTTTGATGACTGTGAAAGCGATAGTCCTCAAATCAAGTCACTGGATAGTTTTGATATCTATCTGGCCATCCTTAAGCACTAAATTAATGACATAATATCACCTCAAATATGAAGCAGTAGTTTCCCCGCCTGGTCTCTGGCCAAATATAGAAATGCCATGTCCTCTATGGGACAACACAATCAAAAAGTACATGTCAATGACATCAATGGTATGGCGGTGATACCCTATGATAAAACATTGTTCTTGGATATCCCATGCCCTCACTAACCATGTCATGAAATCTAACTAAGCTTTCATTCCTAGAATGACCCAAAATTTGTAGAGACCACAGTTCTTTAGAGCTTGCAAAGTTTTCGGGTTATCAATAAATTTTGCATCACAATTTTCATGTTCTCTCTCTCTCCACACCAACATGTTTGATTACAAGTCATGAAATTGAAAATTTAGGAGTGTTAGAACATTGATTGAGAGGAATTTGTGGCTTTTGGGGTCTGTCACTATTTGTTTTTTAAAACCCTTTGCGCCTTGCGCGATTTTTATTTACAGACAAATTGTATTTGTGTGGTTTCTCAGTATAAAAAACGTGCAAATAGTGTGTTTCAATGTGTAAAAAATTACCAGTGTGTGCGAAACTAATGAGGGAAAACCACGCAACCCGTGTGTGGAATTTTAGAAATGCAACACCCCCAAAATATCAAACTAAAGCTTAAAAACAAATTGTAAACTGATGAAAAGAAAGATATGGAAGAGATCTATTACCTGGAGAAAACGGTTCGTGGATTGGTCCACTGGTTTTCCTAGAGTCAACCTTTGAAGTTTCGTGGTAAAAACCCTCTTTCTGCTCTCAAACTGGTTAAAAAGTCAAATGGTAAAAAATGAATTACTTTTTCAACTTTTATAAGTTTTTTGGTCAGTAAAATATTATTTTTTATCCCTTTAACCTTTTAAAAGTCAATTTTTGATGTTTTTTACAATAATTTTGAGCAATTATGATGATTTGTCGAGCGTTATGTGCAAAATACAGGTTACGACGTAAAAATGGATCATTTTGACTATGTGTAAATTTGTATCACTTTTTCGGACTTTCAAAAAATACGAAAAAGTGAAACCTTGGAGTTCTCTTATAAGCCCTTTTCAAACTCTCTAAACATGAAAATATTGTCGAGTAATTGACTATTTGAACTCGTAAAAATAAATGAACAATCATATATTCAACATAATTTTACCCCTTTTACGGACTGAATTAGACTATTTATGAAAAAGGTATACGTTGACTAAGCATGGTCAATAGAGTTCTCTCCTGCATCATTTAATACTTTTTTTCGGACTTGAGAGACTAAATTTACGAAAAGAAAAGAAAAAAAATTGAAGTTTACTTACGTTTTTCTTTTCACTTCCTCAAAATAAAAAACACCAAGCTTTACTTTCTCTGGGCTCGTTAAAAATCTACGTTGAAAGAACTAAACGAGTTTTCTTTTCGTGTCTTTTCAAACTCTTTAAACATGAAAACGACATCGAGTTAACCCTGCACTGGACTCGTAAAACTAAACAGTGCAGGACTCGTCAACCATGATAGGACCGAACCACTCCTTCCTAGGGTTCATAAAAAATACTTCGAAGGAATCCTCTGAAGGATGAGCTTACAGGATAAGAAAATGTTATCCTCCTCAAGCTTGACAAAAATAAAGAGGTACTTGCCAATAATGGTGGGGGGGAATTGGGAAAAGGTATTCAATTTTTCATTCATTTAAATGTAGTATATCACTCTTGAACATGACACTTTGTCACACTTGTGTCTGGGCTGGGTAATCCATTTGTCTTAAAGTTAATCGAACCTCATTGAAAGTATTCAGTTGGTTTTGGGTATTATCGTTGATTCAAATGTTTCCAAGTCAATTGTCGTGTCGCCATGTATTCAAGAGAAGTTCAACCTGAGTTCATGTTCCTTTTTAAATATTAGCCCTCATTCGCATCATCCATCCCTGAGTCAGTCCTTGAAATCTAATTCTTCAACTTGACATGAAGTTTCATATGATAAGCCCTCCTGCAACGAATCTCTTCCTATTGACTTCAGCTCACTATCTATGAAATTTAACTAGAAACCCTTTTTAGTACCTCGAGGCTTGCATACCTTAATGGCAGGTTTCTCGCCTTTGATGATAGATTCTTATCATTAGCCTTTGATCGAGTGATTCTATGAGTGTTCGACTACAAATAACCTAATCACACTTCATAGATTATATCGAGAGTACCTTGAGAACCATTGTTATTATTGGTGGTTTCTCTTGGACTTGTTAAGGGTTCACATCATTGACCGGTAATCAAGTGGTATCTGTCGTGTTCGACTTCAACGCATTTGTTCACATGGTCAAATTCGTACTATGGATCGAGAGATGGAGATCAAGACCCTAGATCTAGTTTCATCCATCTAGGCTGCAAGGAGTTATGTAGACAGGTTCATAACAAATGGTTGCATCCATACTATGCCTACTATTGATAAGATTATAGGTTATTTATGTACTTGTTCATTGAGTTAGCTTTACTCTGAGTATGGGAATAACTACCTTAGTGATGATTATATATATTTGCATTGTAATCCTTGAATGTTCGTTGTAGGTTTCTGACCATTGTCTTTAATCGAATCTTTGGCATGATTAAGTGGTTCAATCTTTTAATGACTTTCTAGACTTCACACCTTAGGGGGAAATATGTTACACGTCATTTTTTCACCATGACACTTGACGATTAAAATGGATCTCTCGCCATCCATACACACGTTTCAATGCACTCTCTTCCAAGTCAAAAATTTATATTCCTTGAACAAATCATGAATTTTAGGTAAAATGGCCTTTTGACCTATTTAGCATGACATGTGCATTTTTCTTAGTCAGTTTCTGCGCATCACAGTTTCTTCCATTAAAACCTGTGCAAAACTGTGCTCTGTCTTCCTTTATAGACTGCGCACATGACTCAATGAAAATTAAAAATAAAAAGTAAGTACTAAAAGCCTTGTTGGGTGAATATATCCCAACTAGAAGCTTCTAAGTCATATATATTTGAGCCAAACCCCTCAAAACATGGAGCTAATTCCATCTTATCAAGGAACCCTAATCCCACTATTAATGGGTATCATCCCTCTTTGTGGATCTAAAACCTCCTTTATTTGTCCTATACATTTAGTAGAGGCTAGGGAGTTAGTAGAGTTCACAAAGGGTATTCTTATGCTGGTAATTTTGGATTGGGAAGCTTATCATCCAAGGAGAAGGATTTGAGGCATTTGTGAGGAACCTTCTTGACATCAAGGCAAGGTTGTAAGGATATCCTTTCATCTCAAAATTAATACATTTGAAACTTTTTTCTCATTTTGTTATCTTATTGAAATTATGAATGGTTAAGACTCTTTATGTATTCATTAAGGTAATTTCAAGTTCTAATCTCCTTGATCATTAGATTAAGCTTGTTTTAGATCATTATATTGCATATTCCTTTGATCCCTTGTATGTTTGTGTTTGTAGGTCTCATCAAAGCATTGAGGAGCTACAAAGGGACAAATCATGGATCTTCATCAAGCATTTCGCAAACAGGTAAGAGCACCACTCTCCTTCTCATATTTTAATGATTTAAATGAAGTTAGCTTAGGGAAAGAACTATTATTATGTTTGTTTGTTTTTATTTTTCCTTTAGGAATCTAGCGAGATCGCTTATGTCCACAGAAGGGATTTGTCTGCATAACAGTCACTCTGTTGGGGTCTATCTGAATGCCCTCCTTTAGTACTATGTGTCACAACAGCTTGAATTCCTTTATAGTGAAATGATATTTTTTTGGATTTAAACAAACTCTGAATTTCCTGCACTTGGTAAAGACTGTCCTCGAATGTTTCAAATTGGCAGATTCTGATTTTGAGAAAAAAATAATGCCATCTAGATAAGTTACAATGAACTTATCTCTTTCGTCAGTGAAATTTATATCCATTGTGCACTGAAATGTAGCTCCGACATTCATGACTCCAAATGGCATACATAAATGTACCCCATGACGTGGTGAAAAAGTCTTGTCTTCATATTTTGGATTAACCAAAATCTGATTATATCCTGAAAACCCATCCAACATGGAAATCCTTTCTGCTCCAACCACCTTTTGCGGAATGTGGTCCATTTTTGGTAAAGGTTAATTATCCTTTAGTGAGACTTTATTCAAATTTTTGAAATCTACACATAGGAAAAACACCTCGCACTTTTTCCTCACTAGTACCAAGTTTGCTATACAATTTAAAAAAATTGAGTGGAATGGTCATTTTTGTAGCCAACGGTCTCTTCACCTCCTTCTAAATCAGCGGCATTAGCTTCAGATTGATCCTTCTTAACTTCCCTTTGAAGGGTTTCTCATTTTCCTTGAGTGTTATAGTGTGTTGGATGACAATCTGATCATATACTTTTAAATCTTTGTATCTCCAAGTGAATATATCAACAAACTCCTTCAACAATTCTGCATATTTTGGTTTATGGTCTTCTTTAGAAGTATTAGAAACTTTGACTATCTTTGGATAAGTTTCGGTTCCCAAATTTTAGTCTTCCATCTCCCCTTCACTTGGCAGGGTCCTTGGCTTAACTACCACATCATTTGAATTGAATAATCTCTCTAAAGGAACCAAGCCTCTAGGGATTATGTTGTTATTTAATTGAATAATATCTTGTCCAGAAACAATATTCCAAAATATTGTTGTTTCAGAATATTTATTTGTGGTTTCATCTTCGTCTTTGTCAATTGGAGTACTAAGAAATTCATTTGTTCTTTTAAGAAACCTTTTAATGTTTTGATCGTCTTAAAACACCTTCTAGTGCTTAGTATTATCTAGAATAGATGGCATATGTCTGACATTGATCTCATACTTCTCATTAGGATAAATAGGAATTCTGAATGCACTAGCAGATATTGCTAAAGAGACTGCAATTCCATTTCCTTCTCTAGGTACCAGTGAGATTTCATGTTCAGATAATAATTTAGAAAATAAATCCCATACCTCATTCGTGTAGGTTCTCATTCTTGGATGTTTACTTTTGAATTAGTTCACAATTAGCTCTAAATCTCCAAAAATGTGAAGTTTCTTCGCTTTTTACTCTCTTAACAGATTCATCCCAATAATCAGAGCTTCATATTCAAAATACAATTTGTATGAATGTAATTGACTAGTACAATCTAGTAGAACAATCCAAATTCCTACTCCCGAACCCTTCTCACAAGTGGAGACATCAAAATACAAATTACATACTTCATCTAAAAATTTCTGAACCTGTTTTTTCTAAACGATAATCTCATCCTTTTCTGATATTTCTCCCTCAATATAGAAATAATTAAAGAAAATTTGTGACCCCAACTCTATATCTACTGCAAAAATGGGGTGATTATCTCGTTGAGCTCTATGGCATACCATATAGGTCATTTGAACCTCTCTGTATAATCTTTTCAACTCACCAAAAAATGGGATTGAAACATAAGACATGTCCATCTGTAATGTACCTCCCGATCTTGTTTCTCAAGACCATGATAACAATATTCCAAATATGGTTGGAATGCCTGCTACCACTATGTCCATCATTACACTCTTAGAAGGAACTTGTGCCAAGGTGACAACTAGGTCCTTTATCGACCCTAAACATTTTACTTTTTTAGAATCAAATGAGAACAAATCCTTGTAGGGTATAGTAATTTGAAGTCCTAGATGGTCCATGACTGACTTACGCATGATTTTATGCGAAGCTCCAGAGTCTAACATAGAATTATAAATGATCATATCGTGTAGGTTCATACTTACATAAAATGGGGGAACACCATCATTTATACTAGTGACATGTGGGCCAAAAACAAATTCAGGAGCATCATTATCTAGGTTTAAGGAATCCTATGAATTTATGTTGACTTGATCACTCTCTAAAATTTTAACCATAGTAAACTTAGTTTTCTATATTGTTCATTTCTTAAAAGTTCAAAAAAAGAAATGGATACTTTTGACTTACTGATTTCACTTTCCAGATTAAAGGTTGATTGTGATTTTTCTGAATCCTTGATCTCCTTTTTTTTCTTCTGCTTTTCTCGAATTTTCCTTCTTAGGCTCCTCTGGCTTCTTCAATATTTCCTTCCTAGATTCATCTTGTTGCTCAATTGTTGTCTTTTGTGGCAGAGTATTGATAGGAACAATCCGGTTTCTAAGGTTTTACTATCTTTGAAAATCTGTTACTGCATTGTTGTAACCATGCTGATAAACAACTAGATCACAAAGATGAATAGTGTCCTTTTATCCTGAGAATCTAGCATACATATCATGTTCTTATTTGGTGGCAAATACTTGTTTTTGTTTATCATCAAAGCATCTAAGATGATGATCTTGTTCGTCAGTGGCGTCCTCATCAACAAAACCCTTTGTAAAAGGAGGTCGAACAACAACTTGTTGATCTTCATGCATTTCTACTCACTTGGATGATTCTAAGTACCTTGAGGTCTCCTAAAATTCAGATTCCTCACCTGAGGTTGGTTTTCATCCCTGGAAGGAGGTTGATTATTTTTTGAAACCTACTCTCATCTTGGTTTTCATTTTTTCCTTATTAGCCAACAAATTGGCCTCTACTCCAATTTCATTACTCATCATTGCCTCTAAAGTAGTAGGATTTATCTCACGGAGATGACAATCCAACTCAACATAAAACCATCAGGATAGTGCAATAAATCCAATCCAAGGGGAGGTTTTATCTCAGTTGGAATTGAATTGTAAATTTTGTTAAATCTGGATGTGAATTCCTGAATTGACTCCACAAGATTCCTTTTCAAACCTTCATACTTAACCAAAATTTGCAAGGGATTTTTCTTCACCTCCCACATGGAAATAAATAACCTTTTAAACTATTTGAATCATTTATACTGACTTTTGGTAAATATATGAACCATCTCTTTACCTCTCCTAACAGACTTTGAGCAAAAAGTCTTATTTTTATGTCTTCTTGGTCAAATTCTGCTAAATCAATAAAATCATTGAGCTTTTACACATATTGTTGAGTTGTGCAAAACCTAGTGACACAAAATTGGATCAAGCATTGTCCCTAATCTACATGGAGGTCATGTAATGGGCCTTGAAGGTTTAAAGGTGCATAGATAGCAACTGTGATGTTAAGATATGCAGTTACAATTGAAGTTTGGACAACAAATGTCAAGGGAAATAAAATTGTTGTAGTAGAGGCTGATGGACTAGGACTGTGAGATCTCATAGAAGATAGAGGATTAGTTGCAACAGAAAAATATGGAATGGAGAAAGGAAAAGTTGTAGGTTTAGCTACAGTTACCTGGAGTTCCTGGAGTTTTTGTTCTAAGTTTTGAAAATGAGACCAAATCTCTTGGTCTTGTGGTCATAACTCTATTTCTGGGATGGCAGAATCATAAACAAAGGGCTTTAAAATTGTTGATTCAATAACAGTGTCTGAAAGATGAATTTCAAACTTAGATTTGAATAAGGTATTTTCAAATTTTATATCAAACTATAAATCTTCAAGAGCTTCAATCTTTGCAGGTAATTAAACAATACCTTTCTAAAATTTTGATTTATTTCTTTGAATTTTTCTTCCTGAACAACTGTTCTAGGCTTGACAAAAGCAGTGGTGGATTCAGATCAAGATTCCCCCAAGTATAAACGCCTCTATGAGCCAAGACTTTATCATAAAGAACACTTCAAAATACAGATTGGAGTCGCCAAAGCAAACACCTTGTAGCCAAACTGATATCCAAATATATGTTTTCCCTCAGAGATATGATCTTAAATAATAAAATCGTTTGGGGAAAAATACACTTTTTGTTCCCCGGAAACGAAGCCGAAATGTTATCCCTTAGAGAAAACCCTGGTTGCAAGAAAAAATCTAAGGTAACCTCAAACCTCTTTGAGGTTGAAATATGGCCCTTCATTCTGGAGAGGGATCTATCCTTAAACTCGACTACTCAAGGTCACTATATAGAGGGTTTACAGATTCAACTATATGGCCATATTTGTTTAAGAAATGATGAAATTTGGTTGGGCTATGTGGAAATACACCATTGGGCATGGAGTATAACCTTATCAAGCGATGTTACATATTTGATGAGAAAAAACACAAAAGCAGTATAGCAATAATTCCTTTGACAGTTTAAGGAATTTAGAGGGAAAATGAAAGAAATCATTATTAAAGTTAAATGAACAACAATTATTAATGCTCGAGAAATAAATAAACATGAGCATAAATTTTGAATCCCAATCTCACATACTCAGCTTTCTAGACATGAAGAAGGTTTAAAACAGAGAGCACAAACATGCAACTACTACATAAGAATTTATGCAAGTGCTCATGAAAATTGTATATATTTAAGATCTGCTCAAAATAATACACAAGGATGTTATGTTTCAAATAAACACCAACCCTTTTTCCTTATACATTTCTTGCTTATATAAACATTACAATAACTAATCATAGGATTATAGTTAAAACTTTAATTACAATAATCCAAAATAGTAATGAAAATCTTCTAAGTATATGCATCTGAAAAATATATTTTAAATACATCAAGTCTTTCCATAAATAAAAGCTACTTGCTGAAAAGAATGCCAAAAATGAGTCTAAGAAAGATGTATCATCATAATGTCTCCCTCGCTGGTAGAACATGTCCCTTGTTGCAAAATAGGTCTAGTTAGCCTCCAAAACTGATGTTCTGTTTGAGCTCCTTCTTTCTCGGGCTTTCTGCTGTAATCGTTGATGCTGCCAAAGCAAAACCCCACTCTTTGGGGAAAACCCAATCAAAATTATTTCTTCAACAGGTTCAAGATGAAATGACCAAGACCCTTAGACTATAGACTTCCTCCATCAAGTCATCCCTTCACTGTATTAGCACCAAGATCTCCATGACACCGAGATATCCCTTGCTTGCACCCAAACTTCTTCCTCATTATCTTGACGAAGGTTTAGATAGCAACATAACACCAAGCATCATAACGACACAACATTAAGCATCATCATAGTATGAAAATCATAAGAAATATCACCAAGCAACATCAATGATCATCAAGGGTATATCATTGAGAAACATCACTGATAATCACAAGATATATCACCGAGCATCATCATATATCATCATAAGAAATATCATCGAGAAGCATCATTGATCATCAAGGCCTTGTAGCATCATACTGGATGTTGAGACAACATCACAGATCACTGAGACCTTATAGGATCTCTAAAATATATACAACATAAGAGCAACCCAATCCTGAAATGAATCTGAAACTTTATAATTTTGTGATTATGATCAAAACTGCAACTTTCATATGGTCTGAAAACTTCATAGTAATCTGAAGTTATGTGTTTGAAATGCGAAACTATAACCCTGTATATATAGTTGTTCCTCCATGAAATAATCCGACATGACAGTGAAGTGTTGTGTCTTGGATTTGAGCCGACTTAGAGATAGTTTGAGGCCGACTTTTAAGAGGCTGATTTGATGTCTTGCATATCATTTGAGGGATTTTGGCTTGAGAGTTGTTCTTGAATAATGTTTTTTAAATATACCGAGGATGGTGACCTTGAAGAAGATGACTTGATGGAGGATAATTTGGACAACATAATGTTAGATGATTTAAAAGCCCAAAAATTAGATCAATTTAAATTTGTAACCACTAACCTACAAGTCCACAATTGGGACTTTAATCTAAATGTGACCCAAGCATGAAACCTATGCTTTAATAAGTCATTTAATAATAAGAATAAATTATTTTGAAAAATACATTAATAATGAAGACTGAACCTAGTTACTTTCTTTAACACTCCCTCTTAACTAGAGAGGTATTTATATATAAAATCCACTTGGTTTCTCTATAATTTAGGCACTGCAATGTCACAGACTAGATTCCTTACCAGGGAAATCTATCTGAGTGGGACTAAGATGGACTAAAGCTTCCAACGTCTCTAGGTACCATCAGACTTACTTGCTAACCATCAACCCATTGATCCAGGTATGTAATGCAATTTTAGAGCTCTATGACCAACACCACCCTCCCTACTTTGGGAACTAGACATCAACACATAGTGTCGCCCATATGTCCTCCCAAGAAATGCTTCACTCACAAAGCC